>JARHVA010002313.1:2247500-2257500 GCA_037957365.1 Torreya grandis
AACTTTGAAGGAAGACATCGTGGCTATGTAAAAGAGTCTAGATCTATTAAAATAATGATCAAATCTTTGAACCACACCTTCATTACCTTAATTTTGAAAGAGGACGAGGGAGTGCTTATATCATAGTTTATACCTATTACCCTTTTCAATGTTATTTACAAAATTATCACATCAATCATGGTCAAGTAGTGGAAACCTCTTTTACACAATATTATCTCTCCTAAATAAGGGGGCTTTATTGAGGATCGACAAATCTTGGATGGGATAATCTTAATCTAGGAGGAAATCCATTCAATGTAAACTTATGGAAATAGGGGTTTGTTTATCAAGTTGTACATGTCAAAGGCTTATGTTAGGGTTGATTAGTGTTTATTTTCAAAATTTATGGATGCTTTTAGCTACTCTTAGGATTAGATAGATTGGATCATGAGTTGTGTCTCTTCTCCTTCTTTCTAAGTGATAATTAATGGCCTTCCCTCACATCTTTTGGCACCACTCATGGTATTAGTAAAGGATATTCTTGATCCCGTTGCCTCTTTATAATTTTTTGGAAAAAGTCTTAGGGAGACTCATATCAAGGAAAAGATAACAAGGTTTGCTAATAGGTATCAAGGTGGGTGAAGAAGTCTTAACTCATTTATAGTTAGTAGATGACACTAGAATGATGGGAGTAGCTAGTTTTAAGGAAGCTCAAATGATCAAGGATACCTTAAATTTTTATCTTGAGGCCATTGATCAAGTTATCAGTAACAATAAATCCAAAATTATTTTTTAAAATATTTCCTAGAGAATTCATAATAGAATCTTAGATATGTTGGGATTCACAAAGACTTTTTTCTAGTGGTTTATCTTGGTATTTGACTACATTTTAAAAATCTAAAAATTGATACTTGGAATAATATTCTTGAATTGATAAGAGAAAGGATTATCCATTGGATCCATAAATGGTTAATCTTTGGGGTTAAACTAATTTTTTTGTAATCCATCATTTAGGCCATGCCAATATACAAGTTTTCCATTATAGCTACCCCAATCACCATATGGAAGGAGCTGGATAAGATGGTAGGAAAATTCCTATGGGTAGGAGAAAAATATGAGAGAAAGTGGGCCGTAGTTTGATAGGAGAAAGTCACCCAACCTAATGTGAAAGGGTTAGAGGACTAAGAAGATCTAATTTTAATAATAAAGTGCTAGATAGAAAGTTTTACTGGAGATGGATCTCATAACCCATGTATCTATTCCGTCATGTCCTTACTAGTAAATTACTAGGACATGAGGCCTTGCATGAGCTAAGTCACTTCTCCCTTGAATTAAATTTATATTTAGCCTGGAAGGATTTAAAATTAGGATATCATGTAGTGAAATATGGTTTATTATGGAAAGTTGGAACCAAAGATAAGGCTCAATTTTGGACTAATTATTGGGACTAGAACCCTCCTCTATTTGATACATTTACCAAATTATATCCCATCAAAATAATCATGAAAAGTAGGGGTTGGATCAAGGTTTAAAAGTATCTTTGTACCAACAACTTGATTAACTACAATTTTAAGCATCTTAAGAAGCTGGATGATTTCCCAATCCCAATCCTTCTAGAATAGACACTAATCTTGACATGTATTTTGATGGAGTGATTTATCACTAGTGGAAATGAGGAAGATGATTTTTTTTAGGGACATGGTAATATTGGTGTCTTTACCATAAATTACATGTATGATAATATCCTCTCCAACCCTCCTCCTCCTATGTTTCTAGTGGAGGGTTGGAAAAAACTTGGTAGCCCAAGGGATGGCTGAGAGTAAACTTATTTGCCTAGAAATTCAAGCACAATGGAACTCTCACCTTTGATAGCCTTAAACATAGAGTATTAATTGGCCCTTATCAATGTGTCCTATGATATAAATTTGAGGAAAACATCAACCGTTTGATGTTTGATTACTCCTTCAATCAAAAAATATAAGATATATTGTTTTCATCTCACAAAACTAGATTTGATGGTGATTTGAAGTAGATAAATATTTAAGAAATATGAAAGAAAAGAAAATTCAAATATGAAAATCTTCATATTAGATGGAATATTGGAATAAATTTCATTTGGTGGTAGGTGTGGCCAAAGAGAAATGGAATAATTTTTAGACAAGCCTTTTTTTTTGTGGATGGTGTTTGGCAAGTGATTTAGAGAAAGGTTGCGGAAAATGTTGTAATGTATACTAAATTAGTTTTCCAAGAAGAATCAAGGAAAATTGATAAGGACACTATAGGGCCATAAGGGTAGGATAAGGCATGATGTAAACCACCTCCAAAAGGATGGATCAAAATTAATATTGATGGAGCCTTAAATGGTAACCCATATAGAGCTAGAATTAGTGTTGTGTGTAGAAATCATGAATTTGAAGGTTGAGGTAGGGCCACCAATAATGAATTTGAAGATTTATATATAATATTTTTCTCAATTTGGGTTGTAAAACAAGGACACTATAAGATAATTATTGAATCAAACTCTCAAGTCTTTATTAGAGATCTAGATTGTATGTGAAAATTTGGTTTGGATACATGGAGGTTAAAAAGATTTTTTACCCAAATTAAGCAATCATGAAATCAAATGGATGATGTGATCTTAATGTATATTGGTAGAGACTTAAATCATTTGGCTAATTATCGACTATGACCAGTTATAAAAGAGACCTTGGGGTTTGGTGATGTAGTGGAATGATAAATGATGAAGATAGGATAAGGCATATTGGAGAGCAGGTTCTTCAGGTTGCATATATGGACACCAACATTAGAAACATGAGCTAGAGGTTTAATTTTTGTATAAATACTATTGTTCTTATATTTATCTTTGCCCATGTCAACTTTGGATGGGAGTTTTATCTCCCATCTTGTAAACTTCTATTAATATATTTTTCAAAATTTTCAAAAAATAAAATAAATTATGATGTTACTAATAATTGTAAATACATTATGTTATAATATTATATATATATATATATATATATATATATATATATATAATATAATCATATTATAATTTATTATATAATATATCATTCTATTAAAATTATAGATATTTATTAAAATATTAATATCTATATTTAATTATAATAATAAAAACATAATATATAGTTATATATAACATCTTAATATTATAATAAAAATAATATTTTTATTATATATTTTATTAGATATATTAATAATAGTATACTCTATTATTAATATATGTAATAAAATATATAATAAAAAATATTATTATTATAATATTAAGATGTTATATATAATTATATATTATGTTTTTACTATAAAAAATAAATATAGATTTTAATATTTTAAAATATATTTATAATTTTAATAGAACGATATAATATATAATATTTTTAATATTATTATATTATATATATTATAATATAACACAATATGTTTGTAATTATTAGTAAGATAATATATTATTAAACATATTTAATATATTAATTATTACTATAATATTAAGTTAATATATGTATGATATATAATTTATTTCATTTTGATGTAAACTAAATTTCACATAAAACATAACCTTCAATTACATAGCTCAAATACTTTAATGATTGACCATTGTAAATATGTATACACATAACACCTTGCCTTGGCTTATTAGTGGTTAGTTGTCTATAGATGTTAGGAGAGGTGACACACTTATTGCATGTGATTTTGAAGGTGTATGGCTATCTCCTATAGTAGTTTTGGCTATTTTAAGTTGACCAACAATTTTTATGAAGACAGACCCCTGTAATTGAATTCATAAGAATTGAAATTAATTGAAAATTTGGGAAATAATGCTCACTTCCATTGATTATGTAATGGAATGTGATGAGTATTGAGTCACTAACTGTAGACAATCAAATTTAGTCATTAGGTGCTTGACAATGTTTAAACTTGACATCTTTACCCCGTTTGGCCAATTTTCCATTTCATTAACTTGAAATCTCTATAAGAGCCTTCACCATTTTACAAATTATCTTGAAAATATTCAAATAATTATTTAGACATCCCTATTTTTATCACTATTTCCTATCAAACCAATTCTAATAGTCTTTGTCCTTCTCATACATGATGATGCTAGGTAAGACAACGACACACCATGGCCTTGTTCACAAGTGTAGACTTATCTCCCATGCTCTAATGGTACATTTTTAAATTTAAGATGTTGAATTTTACCCCTCACATTATTTTTAAAAATTGGTTAGTGGAAATATTCAAAACATTCATCTATATAATCACATCAAGGCCTCTCCAACCACATCTAGAAATCACTTGAAAATTATATTGTACATTAAAGAAAAGAGCACTATTCTTTCCAATTTCAATTATGATGTATTCTAACAGTTATAGGTCAATTCTGAAGTCATTTTACTATAGGCCAATGACACTCATTATCAAGCATTCAAAGAAATATATCTAATTATATTTATATAGCAAAGTTAAGATTCACACACTCACTCTAGGAGGGAGAAATACATCGCCTAAGGCCATTTTGGGTTATGTAGGTGGAACCCATATTACACAAGGTTTTCTAAGGATAGTTCAACTATTCCCCTAACCCTATTCCCATATTTTGTAATTTGATCTATATTTGGTTTATTATGTAATAGCTAAGGTATTTTATTTTTCAAGTCTTCTATGTGGCAAATCGGGACACACAAACATAAATAAACCCTAATAGACAAGTGCACACATCTAAATCTTAAAATTAGTTACACAGTCAATTAAGACATGGTTGTAGTGAATATAAAAGTCCATAGTGCAATAATGTCATCCTAGTGCATCCTTGTCCCAGTACAATCTAAATTCTTACTTTTGGTTAAGACAAAGTTCATATCTCTTTTCAAGCAATTTCTAGTCACAATCAACATACATAATTAATACTAAATTAAATCAAATATAGGTTTGCATGTCTTGTGTCAATTACTATTTTTATCTCACTTTTAATTATGTAATTTTGTATTTTAAATTTTGATCTATATATTTACATAGATATAAATAAGTTTATAATATTTTATTTGTTAATGACATTTCATTGTTAAATAAAAAAGAACATTAAACATTCTAGTGAACCCATTACTTTTTAGAACATTACATGTTGTTTTCTTGATATTTGTCTAAATATTTCATACAAATTTATATAAATTCCTAATAGTGAAAAAAAAATCTTTCACCTTAGATAAAAATATAAAACCACAAGTCAATATTCTTCAACCTTGGATCTTAATTTGACACTAAAGAAATTGCCTTATCACTTTGGATAAAATCTGACATTGAAGCTCCTTCTTTTGACCTCAAGTTGATTTTTTTTTTATATTTATACACAAAAATATTTTGATCTTATTTTTTATTTATTTTATATTGCGTCATGCTTATTTTTAGAAATTATATTTTGACAGCCTTAAAACTACTTAGTGATTATCATTACGGGCTATGTGGTGATCCATTTTAATGACACCATGGTGTGAGGGGTAATACCCTAATACTCAGTCATTTTAGAATGCTAAAAATAGAGTTTAGTTTTCACATATCTCATAGTCTATTATAAACTACTAGGGTCCATTGATTACACCATAAGAAGCCTATTTTATATGTTTTATTTATGGTGAACTAGAGAGTAGTGTATCTACCAGGGAAGTTACTCTCATCATACCCTTAGAGATGAGATAGTGGGATATAAGAATGAATTTGCCTTTATAGTTATTGTTTTGAGATATTAGGCCGACACTACTCTACAAATGAGAAAGTATATTTGAGATCCCACACAATCATTTGAACCATTGCCTAGAACACCCTTTATACCTTGATTTTAACTTGTATTGTATCCATAGTCATTAGCATTGCTTGATTCATATTATATTGTATACTTCTAAGGCATAGTTTTAGATTGTGGTATTCCTATTTTATATATGCAACTTCCTTTGGTTTCTTCTATAATGGTAAATAAAAATGTTTTTTTATCAAAATAATATTTCTACTTTTCAAATTAATTGGTCTCCTACAAATGAAGTTCACATAGAAAATGATAATTAAATAAATAAAGAGGGTCATGATGTACATGATGAACATGAAACTCATACTGATCCATAAGAGCTTAATGAAGTCAATAAAAATAAAGTGCAAAAATTATCTGAATTTCATCAAGATATTCAATAGAACCCCTATGAGGTGAATACGATCATTAGTATCCTTATAGCATCAAAATCTAACCATTGAGATAAATTTACCACATCTATACCATAAAATTTTCTTTTTTGGGTTGTCAAATCTCGTATTTCTAATGTTGTCATGTCTACTATTGCATCCATTACTATTCATGCACCTATAAATACTTTTATATCACCATCTCCTGGTTTTAGAACATAGCATAGTTTATAATAAGTATCCATGCCTATTCCTAATCATGTTACTTATACTCCTAAAATTACCTATACAAATACTACTCTTGAACATATAATTATTTCCTTACAAGCAAAGCTATCTCAAATTGAGCAAACCATTTCTCATAGTAACCCTTATATGGACTCATTTTACTTATTAATAACCATTAACCATGTAAAATATCATCTTATCAATTACTAGTTGGCTCTGTGGCTCCTAAGCTTCCTCTACATGAAGGAAAAGTTGATCCTAAATATCATTTATGTGTATTATATGTAGCTTGTCTAGACTATGCACAGGAAGAAAAATTGTTGAAAAATCATTTTCTGGGAAGTCTCAAAGAATTTGATTTTATAATTTTCCTCTTCAATCGAAAAAAGGCTTTCAATAATTTGGAATAATATTTTTTAACACACTTTTATATCAACATTAGTGAAGAGTTATCATTTGCTCAATTTGCAAAGCTCAAATAAGGGTCTAATCAAATAATTAATGAATATGTTCTAAGACACAATATGCTAGTAAAAATGACAAATCAAATGGCTAGTAATGAGATTTAGTACATATTAATTGATGAATTTCATTGAACCTCTTCACTTATTTAATAATATCAATATGGGGTTGTTAGGAACCCCTCTAAGGAAGCATAATTGATTACTTTTCTTATAAGCAATTAAACACGAAATTATACCAGAATGATTAAGTAACTAGAAACTTGAAACAACAAAGAATTTGAGAGACAATACACAATCTTGTATTAAATACTCTTAGAAGAAAATACAATAAAGAAGATGCCACTTCTTCTTCCACCTCAAAGGCTTGCCACACCTCAAGACCTTCGTCCCTCTCTCTCTTGCTCAACCACAACCAACTCAACAGCCTAAGTTGTTATCCCCTCCTTGAATGCTTCAGCTGATCTCCTTGACCTTACACCTTGTAGATCTCCTTGAACTTGCTTCCTTGCTTCAATGCTTTACTTGCCTTCTTGATTACAATACATGCCTCATGGGTCTTTAAATATGATCCCACGCATACAAAAATAGACTTCTAATTACAATAATTAGACACGCAACTCAAGACTATAATTAGTGCTTTAACATGCAAACACTCTATTCAACTAACTAACTGTTCGTACAATGAATAGTTTTGGAACACACAGGCGACCGACGTCGGTCCCTGTCTGATTGGTGCTGACCAACGTCAGCTGACTCCTTACCGATGCTGGTTGCCTTCTGCACTGTATGTGACCGATGTCGGTTACACTACCGATGCCGATACTTTTGGAACTCAACAACCTCTCCATGTCTGCAACAGTTGAAGCTTTTAGCTCCACAACCTAACAATCTCCCACTTGGAGATAAATAGCTACAACTGTACCTATACTTGTACACCATCTAGTTTGTTCCCTTGGCTCTGTATCCCTCTTCAAGATCACTCTTAAAGACCAACCACCACAAAACCTGTGATGCTATACCTATCATCCAAGTCCCCTGCCACATCTAAACTTTCTGACAACTCCCACTGGAGACAAAATCACCCTGTGATCTTCCATGTCTCTTATGCCAAAAGAATTTTGCTGCTCCCAAATTATTCATGACATACCTCTGAACTAACTTTACCCTTAGCTCAGCAACTCCCTATATATGTAACCCTACAACAAGAAACACAATACAATAACATGATAATGTAGCTAATACTATCCAACCTGGTAAAAATAAATACAATGGTCAAACCTCCATTGTCCTGCAGCCTACTCAAGACCATATACCCTAGCCTTCTATCTCACATGTCCATCCACTCTCTTCTCTAACTTGGGAATATGTCCCTCTTCTAGTGCTTTCTTCTAGCTGACAACTCCACCAACAAATACCTATTTGGTTCTTCTCCAAGGACTCACACTCCTCATCCATGCCAAGCTCCCACTATTTCTGGATTCTACCTGCATTGCCTCTTCATATCTTCCTGGTTCTTAACCATCAGTAAGCAACAAATAAAATAAAGAAGGTGAACAATGAATATGAGGTTCACATACCCTTTTTGACCTCCATATGGGTGTTTGAGACTCCTTGACAGCTTGCTATCTGTCCAACATCCGTTCTAGTGACCGATCTTGGCCATCTCCCAATTTGCATCTGACCGATGTCAGTTCCCTGCACTGACCCTGACTGTCGATGTCATTTCCCTAGCTGATGCTAGTGTCCCCTCTGTCGACATCAGTTCCTATCTGACTGATGTTAGACTTCTCTTACCTGACTCTACTGACCCTACTGGTGTGCACATGACTGATGTCAGTATCTACCTGACCGACGTTGATTCCAAGTGACTGACGTCGGTGTCTGTGTATTCCTGTAAGTGATGAATTCTTTATCCACGAGCTCATCTTGGATCAAACCCCTATCCATACTGCCCTGCTCAGAATTATTCAGCCCCTGTGACTGATCTCTATCCATCATCTCCTCCATAAACACCAAGGCTTCCTTGTTCTTATCAAAAGCATCAAATTTCCTTTTCCTGCAATGAACTCGATCTATGCCTTTCGAATCTGAACTCATACCTTTTGAATCAAGAATGTCCATTCCCTTCTTATTCATGTGACCAAGCCTATTAAGCCACATCTTCAAATCTATAGTTGAAGTAGATAAACCAAAACTAGAATCAGTAATACAAGTAGATAGATAAAGAGTACCTACTTTCTTACCTCTTGCTAAAATAAGTGCACCCTTGGTAACCTTCCAAGAATCCGCTGTGAGGGTTACTGTGCATCCCTCATCACCCAACCTTCCTACAAAAACCAAACTCTGCTTCAAAACTGGGACATGCATAACCTCCTTCAACACCCATGTGGTGTCCATCTGAAATTTTAGTTGCACTTTCCCTTTGCCAACTATTTGACAAGGCGTACCATCCCCTAAATAAAGCACTCCAAAGTCTCCCTGGACATACTAATGGAACAAATCTCTGTTTGGGGATGCATGAAAAGAAGAACCAGAATCTAAAACCCATGATTCTATCTGACTATCCAAAGAAAGTATGAGAGCATCTTGTGCCACAATACCTACATCCTTTGCTTCTTCATTACCTTCATGTTGATTTTCTTTATCCCTCAACCAACACTCTTTCTTTGTGTGTCCTTTCCACAAAACCAGCAGGTGACACCTCTAGATTTGGATCTCCTTCCCATCTTCGACCTTGATTTCCCTTGCTAGATCTTCTCTCTTTGCCTTCCCCTGCTTTCTGCACTTAGAGCATTCCTTGATGATTCACCTGTGCTTTTCTTGTGTATTTCTTCATTCAAGATTACACTCACAACATCATCAACTTTTAAGATTTTATAAGCAGACGCAGAATTACTTACTGCCATAACCAAACTATCCCAACTTTCAGGTAAAGAACATAAAATTAAGAGAGCCTTTACTTCATCATCAAAAACAATATTGACTGAAGCTAACTGGTTTACCAAACCATGGAAATCACTAAGATGAGTATGTACCAATCCATCTTCCTACATTTTCAAAGTAAATAACTGCTTCATAAGAAATACCTTATTTGAAGCTGAGGGCTTTTCATATAGATTTGCCAAAGATTTTATCAACTCTTCCAT
>JARHVA010002313.1:2265000-2395000 GCA_037957365.1 Torreya grandis
ATTATGAATATCATCATTGTGTTGGGCATTCTACAAATAAATGTTTTAAATTGAAGCACAAGATATAAGATATTATTGATATTGATCTACTCACCTTTGAGGATTCTCCAATGGATTCAATATCACAACCTAATGATCATCAAAATCAAAATATATTCAATAATTTGTTACAAGATCATTTTAAAGAAATGCCAAAAGTGAAAATGGCATATCATGCACATCCTCCTCCACCACATTTGGGGACCCATTGGATGAGATTATTAGTAAACTTTTATGTGAGATACCTCATATGGTTTAGATTCCATCTATTTAATTTGATGAAAATGATATTATGGATGATGTCTCAAATATTCATTCTTTATTTATCTAGGTAGATATTGATCAGAAACCTATACAATGTTATGATTGATAATAGTTTTAGTGAGAATGTATGTATCATGACATTACTCACATATTTTGGAGACACGTAGAATGATTTATTTCCTTTGATTAAAATAGTCAAATCATTTGATGGGAAGACACAAGAAGTTTTTGGTGAGATTAATTTACTTTTACAGGTTGGTCCAACATATGTGACCACAAAAGTTTTTATTATACCACATACGATAGTCTTTGATATATTATTAGGATGATGTTGGATTCATAAGCTCTATATGGTACCTTCCATAGTGCATGGGTGTCTTAAATATATTAATGGAAATATGGTAATTATAGTTGTAAAATTAAATATAAATATCTTTTGTTATAAGTAGGGTTTTTTTTAAGGGCCCCTAGTAAAAATTACCTTGTAAAATTATGGTGAATCGATTTTAAAATGGTGTTGAATCAATATAAAAGGTGAATAATTACATAGGTGAATCAAGGATGGTTGAATGGAAAATGTATCTAAATAGAATTGAACCTACTTGTGCATATATAGTTAGACAATTACGCATTCACCCAACTACATATGTAGATGGTCATCTATATATGTAATTTCCTAACTACATATGTAAATGATAGTTCAATGACTATACATGTAGTTGAGCAACTACATAATCACCTAAATACATATGTAGATGGTCATATGTGTGTGTATATGATCGAATACATATGTAATTACCTATATACATAAGCATATGGTTATTTTCATATGTAATTGATAAATTACATATATAGATGGTTGTTTACATATATAATCAAGCAACTACATATGTAGATGATCATTTACATATATAGGTAATTGTTTGCATATGTAGGTAGCATTATGTATTATCAAGACCCTACTAGATGCCTATGAAAGGGACCCTCATGGTTCATTCATCAATTTACAACCTACATCTTGTGAGCACTCCATCCTTCTGATGACATCCTTTATAAGTCCAACTAGAAATAATAGATAATTGATAGTAAATTTTGATGCTTGATAGTATATATAGTGGTGAATTTTCCCAAATGGAATTTTGAGGTTCCATAAAAATACATGTATATGAAGAAATTTATTTTAAAAAGTAGGTGAAA
Organism: Torreya grandis; assembly: GCA_037957365.1. Classification (NCBI taxonomy): domain Eukaryota; kingdom Viridiplantae; phylum Streptophyta; class Pinopsida; order Cupressales; family Taxaceae; genus Torreya; species Torreya grandis. Next base: position 2,266,501 of record JARHVA010002313.1, read on the forward strand.
AAAACCCTTAAATTTAAATTATACCCTAAAAATTAGGTGATCCTACATTGTTAGCTACCCTACAAAATTTCCAAATGTCAACTTCAAAAAATGTAATATTCATGAATTAACAAAGATTAGACACTAAAAAAATTATTTGTTATAAGTAAAATGTGTTCTATGATAGATAATTATACATCTTACTAAGGTTAACCATACATGAAAGGGTAAGCAACAGGCAATGCCCTTTCCTAGGTGACTAATACTTGAGAGGCCAATTCATCAAATATCCTCATTTACAACTCCATGACCTAGCCATTTATTGAAAATAAAGAACTATGTTTTAAAATGGGTAAAAATACAAAATATTACAAGGAAATCACATAACATTAAACAATGGGTTTCATAAACTATTACAACTTCTACTACTACCTCATGCCCATAGAGTCTTATGAGGTATACATAGAGTATTACAGATTCTTTAGTAGGATTCAATATAAATATCCTTTGTTATAAAAAAAATTTGTTCCACAATAGCTGATTATACATCCTACTAAGGTTAATCATGCATGAAATGGAAATCAATAGGAAATCCCCTTTCTTAGGTGAATAATACTTGAGAGTGAAATTCATCTAATATCTATATTGGATTCTTTGAGATCCTCATTTACACCTCCACAACCCAACCAATTATTGAAAACATTCAAAATGGGTACAAAGACCCAATATTACACCAAGGAAATCATAGAGCATTAAACAATGGGTTCCATGAACCACTACACTTTCTACTATTACCTCATGCCCACTAAATCCTATGAGGTATACACAAAATATTATAGATTCTCTAGTTTTAGATTTGGCATATATACATGCTCCTTGGTAGCATTATTAGTTTACCATAACATATTTTTAGTATAGATAACCCTATGAACATCACTTTTATGGGATCATTGTCTAGCACTCTCTTTCCAAACATGTCAAAAAAATGAAATATTCAAATAAACATTCAAATTAATCAAAAATACAAAAATATATAGCATTTCACATGTTTACTATATTTTGCATATGTTTTTACTTTATGTTATTAGAAAACATATTATTTATATACATACACATGTTTCATGGGTACTTGAGTGTGATATAGGCATACATGAAATCCATGACACATGAGCATGCAAATGTTGGACCTTTCCTTTTACCATGTGACATACTACATTGGGGGCATCTTGCTTCTATATGATCATGGTTGACACATGTTCTATTTTTTTTTATGATCATTTAAATTATCACATTGAGCTTATATACTGACAATTACACACACCTACACTCACGTTGTTATCTTACATAGTGTACTTGATATGTTATTCTATATGAAATATTGCTAAAATATGTATGTAGGGACTTGTATGACATGCTTATGCTAGTTGCTTCTATTTCATTTACTTCATCTCTTCACATGGATTACTTGAGTGTACTTAATATTTTCTTCTTTATCTTATTTTTGGAACATTTGAACATGTTCCTTACTTGTTGGCCATATTACCTTGAGTATTTATTTTTGTTTTGGTGTGTGGACATTTGCATATGTACTCCCATTGAGTTTGAAACATTTAAACATAACATTTTCTTTTGGTCTCCTTAGACACCTCTTTACATGACATTTTAGTACTCTTGCATTTGTGATTCATTATTTACTAAGCTTGATATCTTTAATACATTTTCATGATCCACATCTTGAATCTTATGGCTTGTTATGTATGCATACTATGAGCTTCATTGGTATATATACTTCAACATGATACTACTATATGTTTCTTTACTACATGATTCACACATATAAAACATAGTTGTATTATTCTTTTGATATAAGGTGACTATCACTATTTTATTCCCCTCACCACAAAAGCACGGGCATATCAGTGGGGGCATGTCATAGAGACATGATTACACATACATACAATTGACAAAATTGGAAAAAATTGATTTGATTTACATGATTAAGATATACACATAGGAAAAAAAATTATACATTTAACACAAAGTTTTTCAAATTTATGATACATATTATACAGAGTATACATTACATTTTGATAGATACTTTAGGTTGAGACACATTTGAGGTGCATATGACATGTAAATGCATAAAATTTTAGATAAATTATTCAAATTATACCAATATTCATGAACCAACCTTACCAATATGAAATATTTGATATTTTATCTACTATAATATTTGGATTATTTGATTAGTGTGATTGAGATTCAACACCCTTGATGGAATTAGAACTATTTTATATTATTGTGATTTGATATGGTTATACCATTTGACTTGGGTGAGATTGGATAGATTATGATACACTAGAGTTGTGCAATTGAGATTTTGAGATCTTCATGGACTTAGCACAACTCACCCTTATATCAAATTGGGGGAATGATCACACTCTAATTCACCTATTCACATCTCCAAGGTTTAGTTATGAATCTCTCTCCAATGATTTAGCTAGGAGGCATCATTACCAAATCAAACTATCAAGGGCAAAAATGGTTGTATCAACACACTGGTGTAATACTTCCTTGCTCTTTTTATTTTAAACAAATTTTATTTTTTTATTTTGAGATTATATGCACTAATTACACATGTAACATGTTCTTGGTTTTAGGTAGTACACACAAAAAATTCAAATAGGGTTCAAGCAAATCAATGCATGTTTTACACACCATGATACACATTTATTTCCTTCAAACCAGTAATTTCATCCTTATGCATTACTAGATTAAGGGGGTTATAGATGATTAAATATGTATTTATATATTAAACTAGTCTTATACACTTGAAAAATATCACTCAAGGATGTACCCTTCAGTTCTTTACCTTCTTTATAATATATAGGCTTGCATTCACCAGGGCCTAAATGCTTATCTTAAACCTATTATTATAATTACCAAGATCACATATAGCCCATAATACACTTAAACTATTATAAATATCCTTCACTATCAGTTATAGAGCTCTTTAAACCTTGTATATTACTAGAGAGTTATGTTCAAAATTGGATAGTAGCATTGATGATATTTCCCATTATCCAATGTAAGTTTTTGTGCCTTTTAAACAATCAAAATTGAAAATATGAGATGAAAATGACATAGGTTATTCTTCTTTAGGTGTAGAGAAGCGATGAAAGAGAGAGAAAAGTATGGATCATTTATGGTCTATGGGATTTTAAGGTTTCCCACTAAGTTTTTCACACCACTGATCTATCTGATCTAGGTGGGAGTTATTGATAGTCCATTTACTATGCTGAGTTAGGATAACCATATACCCTTTGGGTAAATTTTTAGCTCCATGTGATAACGTAGTGGATAAAAATGTAGAGGTAAAAAATGTAGCACTAAAAATGTAGTATGATAAAAATGTCATGAAGATAAAACATAGTGAGAAAAAACATAGAAGTATTGGTAATGTCATAAAAATGTTGTAAAGAACATAATTGGGACATTTTAGTGATTATCACATTGTTTATTTGTTGTCTAGTTCATTTTGGTGATAGTAGTTAACATTTCATGTTGGAAAAATAATGCACCAAATTTACAAGTAAAACTATAGAGTAAAATGTGATTTTATGATTTTGGTGCTTTAGTTGAAAGTTGTGTCATCTTCATGACATTACCAATACTAATATGTTTTTTCCTCACTATGTTTTATCCTCATGATATTTTTTCATACTACATTTTTGTCATATTATGTTTTTATCACTACATAATTTACCACTACATTTTTGTCTACTAATTTTTCATAGGATGATAATTTTTTACCTTTCCCTATATTAAATGGATACTACCACTCCTTATGCATCATTTGATGTAAGTACCATTATTAGGAATTAGAGAAGCCATGGCACCAAAATAAACTCAGAAGTTTGTCCTAAAGGTTTACCATGAGGTATTGATTCTAACTCTGATGCTCCTCTACTAGATGTGGTTATAGATTTAATAAAGTTTGATAAAGCCTATCATTATCTTGAGAATTTTACCCTTGTTGATTACTTTTTGGGTTGAGTTCCTCTAGAGATCCTTTTGAAACAATGGGTTCAAAACCATTGTTAAAGTTGTGGGGTGAAACTAGGAGTCCAAAACCTCATTAAGGGTTTCTTTCAATTTAGTTTTAGAAAACCTAAACATTGTGGATCTATTGTTAAACATGGACCATGGTTTATTCATAACACCTTGGTTGTTTTTTCCCATTGGGATTGAGACTTCCAAGTCTCTGAATAAACTAAGCTTAAAATCCCAGTATGGGTAGAGTTTCCAAGATTACCTCTTCCTTTATGAAAATTTGTCGACAAGTTTATCAAGCCTCTAGGATGATTTATCTACCATGAGAAACCAAATTTCTATGAATCTTGGCCTTAGAGAAGGGTCTATGTTAAAATAGACCTCATCAAAGATCTCAAAGAGTCCATCGATATTCAAGTGGGCAATAACTGATTCTCTCAGTGTGTGCTCTATATTAACCTTATGAACACTTATTTTAGGTGATAGGATTTAAAATACATTATTATATAATATCCTCTAATGGTCCCCACTCCTTTGTTACCTTAAGTCAAAAGTGGGTCTGAGATAAAACCCCAATCCTCTGATGAGTGGACCATAATTTTTAATAGGAAAAATAATGTTGCCTGTGGCAATGTTAGACCTCATCTAGTTTTCTACTATCCCATAAAGGGGCCAATTTCCTCAAAAACTTATAGAAAATACCTGACACTATCACAAGTTAAACCCCCACTTCCCATTTCCTTGTCCCTATAGGCAGTCACTCATCTTGTGTCTACCCCATCTCCTACTCCTATGACTCCTTTACCACAACCCCTTTCAAGGATGAATGATTTAGATTCAGATATGGGGCTTATAACCCTCAAAACTAAGGATATTATGTGCCACTCATTTAGTTATTCTCCATTTATGTATGAGGATTATGTGCCAAATAAAATACAACCCTTTAAGTTTGGATAATTTTCTCTTCTAGGCTCAACTTTTATTTAGTTTGGAGCCCCCTCAAACCTCTTCGAGGGAAATGATATGAATTTAGATGTTTCTTGATGATAGTTTATTATTGAAATGTTTAAGGACTCATTGATCCAACTAATAAGTATATGATAAGGAACATTTATCATCATTTTATTCACATAAAATTTTTATACATGCAAAAAAAGTCAAAATTTCTATATTTTTACTTCAATATATAGCTTGCACTATCTGGTCTAGGTCTCTCTATTAGGACACCTATCACAATTATATCTATAGAGGAGTTAACACCCTATTAGATCCTAAATTATCTTATAATATCATTTCTTGGGGTTATAACACCACCCATGAGGTGGCCTGGACTCTTTTTGACTTTGATAATCATATCATTGTACTTACCAATCTGTATGCCTCTAATGATTTTGTGGAATGCACCTTGATCTAGAGATTGTTATTTGATTCCCACCTAGATACATATTGGATTCTTTGTGGTGATTTTAACATGATGAAATAGATAGAAGATAAAAAAGGTCACCTTCCCATGAGATGGGTTGTAGGATAATGGTAAGCTTGGTTCTACATGCAAAATAAACTTGGGGTCTTCGACCCAAATAATATCATAAGGGGAGATTAAAATTCTATATGGTTCACATGGTAAAACTTTAATCAAGGAGAATATTGAGTCATCAAATGTCTTAACCATTCCTTACTTGTTAAACAATATCTATTATTCTTAAATCATGTTCATGGGTGACTTGTGTCTATCATTCTAGACTCTTTTTTGTATAACCACCATCCCATCTATTTTTACATAGAATGGACCTCCCCTCAGGTTAAACCTAAGGGTTACCAGTTCTACCTCAACACTACCCATCTCAAACATGAGTAGATTGTGGAACATATCACCAAGATTTGGAACCTAGCTCCTAAACCCATAGGGGAATATAGCTAGATTGAGTGGTGGCCTATTATTATAGCTCAAACCACTTCCTTCCTTCAAATCTATTAGAAACAATTAGTTATTTTTAGGTAGTGCATTCATAATGCTACAAACTATGATACCTTAGGGTTTCATAAGAATTAAATTTTGCACCTTTGAACTCACATTTATAGACTTAGGCCACCATGTGGAGACAAACTCTAGGTTGTGGAGGCTTATAACGCTAGAGGATCCCAAAGCCAAAAAAGGATGCATTGGCTGAAGGTAGGAAACAAAGTGACTAGGGAATGTTTTGCTCTCCTTTGGTCAAGACAAGTTGTTGACAAAATTAAAGCAACTAGAAGTGATTTAGATAGGATTATTAGACTTACAGACATCCTTTAAGCCTTTGTGCTTCACTACCATGGTGTCTTTGTAGAGTAACCTTCATCTCCTACTCATGAGGTTTCCCTCTCTCAATGTCTTGTTATGGTCCCCTGTAAACTATCAGAAGCTCATAGATTTACTTGTGTTATACCTCTCAATTTCAATGACCTCAAGGAAGATGTTATATAGATGGCCTTTGATAAAGCCCTAGGTATTGATGGTTTTCCTTGTAAATTCTATCAAACCTTACGGGATACTATTGGACCTAATCTCCATAGAGTTTATTCTAAATTAGTCATAACCAACTCTTTAGGTCATCTCATCAATCAGAGTATCATCAAGTTCACCCTCAAGGTAGGGGATCTTGAGGTAGTTAACAATTGGAGATCCATCACTCTGCTGAATGTGTCTTATAAAATAATAGCTGAAGCATTAGCTATCAAAATCAAACACTTACTTTCGTTAATTGTTCAAAGAGAGAAAATTGGTTTCATTTAGAATAGATATATTATAGATAATGTTATTGATGTATGAGAAGGTATAAAATGGAATATAATATCTAAATACAAGGCATTATTCATCAAGATTGATTTTGAGAAAGCCTATGACCAGATAAGATGGCCTTTTATTATAGCTATGTTATAAGACTTATGGTTTGGCCCCAAGATTTCTCATACTATCAATATGTTATTTTATTATGTTAGGGATTGCATCATAATGGTTCTGAATCTCAACACTTTGAACTCCATATATCCATCATATAAGATTTTCCCCTAGCCCTATGCTTTATGTGTTGGCTATTGAAGGTTTTAATTATCTATTAGCCAGCTATGCTTCTAAAGGTCTAGTTAAAGGTATATCTCTACCTAATTTAGATCACTAGTTAATCACTGGGAACTTTCTTGATGACTCCATCTTCACTCTAAAGGAATATGAAGACTCTATCAAGCATGCCATGGAATGTTTAGATATTTTTTGCCTTGTATCTAGGTTATTTATCTAATGACATAAAACCCAGTGCTACCATTAGTATTTTTCACCCAAACCTCCTTGGCTCAAGGAATATATATGTAAATGAATCCTCCCTTGGATTTAGTTTAAAATTTTAGGCATTCCATTTGCTTTCAGAGCCTCTCTTATAGAATTTTGGTTCTATATGGTCCTATCACCAAGCCTTTGACTTTGGCCAAAAAGTTTGAGATTTATTCTAAGGTATTCATTACTACTCATGCATGTTATTCCTCTTGTTGGTCCCCTTCAAATGATTCTTATGTGAATATTGAAAATATTTTATAAGACATTTTATGGACCAATTTTGAATGGCACTAGGGCTTTCATCAAATCTCTTGGGCCATATATTATCATCCTAAAGAAGCTAGTAGGTTGGGGTTTATTGACATCAAGATTTAGGGGACCACTCTTGGGGTTAAATGTATCATCAAAATATTATAAAGTGACTAGTCCTAGAAAATTTTGTTGAGGCACTACATTTCTCAAGGTTGCCCACTTGGTAGAAAATCCTGGTAAGGCATAGGCTTTCAAAACACACTTATATCTCTAGTGTTTGTTAAATTAGGGGGCACATTATCATGAAAAATATTTGTAAGTCCTAAAAAAATCTCAAACCTCACCTTATTTGGGTGGGGGATGGGTTTAGAAGTGGTTTCTCTCTACACTTTGAGCCATTATGGTGGTTTCCTCAATTGACCTTCCATAATGTCCCATTTACCATGGTCCCTTAGATCAAAAGATTAAGGTTATTTAAGAAAGGTATTCTCACAATTGGTGATATATTTTTTAAGGCCTCTAGGGATTATATACCTTAGACTATGTTAAAAGCCAAATTCCATATTGAAAGAGTTGTCATAACTCTTCAGCTAAGATCTCTCCAATAATCCATTACTACATCCATGGAAGCTTTACCATACACACAAATAGAAATAATCATTTGTATTATATTATATGCTCTATATCAAATAGATTACAATAGAGATGTACAAATATGTAGAAGATAGGATAGTCTTGTTTATCCCATGTATGTGGGAGTAACTTCCCCAATATAAGTGGAATTAAGGTATAAATCCATCATTCTCATTAATGTGGGATAAACATATCCAAAGGAAATAACACCTAAGTAAGCTAAAGATTAGGAAAGTAATATCATACACTAACACCCCCCCTTAAGCATATCTTAGGTGGGTAAAATAAAGTATGTAGTGTGAAGTCACATGTCCCTACGGATGCCAATCCATCTTGTTAGAGTACTTGGATGTCAAGTCATTGTAACCACTGAGTGAAAGTATGAATGGTGTTGAATATGAGGATCACTGAATATGAACACTACACTCTAGAATACTAGGTAGAATGATGAACCTGAGGAATCATTGCTTGAACACCTTCCTATAATATGGTGAGAAATGAATGCAAATAATGGTGGGACTGCCACACTGGTGTCATTATAAGAATCACCAAGAAGGCCATGGATTCAAGTAAAAAGTCCTCATATGGGATCCAAAAAATAAAGTGTTTGAATAAGATAACCATGTATAAAATAAGAATCCAAAAAACGCTAAAACAAAGTGTAACATATACATATAACTATCATGTAGGAAAAACTCCCCCACACCCAAAAAGAGAGAAAATAAGTAGAGATAATTATAAATCCCCCAAAAGATGATGTTAAATAAGTTTGCACTCCATATACTCAAAATTCATAAAATAGCTCAATCTACATGAGTGGTCTCAATCCACTACTCAATCATAAAAATAACTAACATTCAGATTCACTAAATAAATTCAATCAAGAAGATTGTCATTGGTGATGAAAGTACAAAAAAGTAATACATGTGCAAGGAATGCTCAACACTTAAGAAGTAGAATCTACACCACACACACACACACCATACTATTTATTGGGTGTAATGATGACAAAAAAATTGTATATATACCCCCCATAATGTATAGAGTAGATGAAAAAGGTATACTCGAGTGGTCCAAATCCACTACTCAAACACCAAATAAACTAACATTGTATGTAATAAAATAACTTTATATCATGCTAAAAGACAATGTCAAACTATCAAAGAAGACAAGATGACACTTAGATTCACCAAAATTACACTATAATAAATTTATATCATGCTAAAAGACATTGTCAAACTATCGAAGAAGACAAGATGACACTTAGATTCACCAAAATAGCTACACTTCAAGCTATGAGAGATTGTCAACTATTGAAAAAGTGTGTCAAAGATACATAAAATGTCTCTCAAAGATGATGACCTAAGGTGGTGATGTAAGAGACAAGTCATCGAATAAGTGAAAAGGTGCCCATAATAGAGCACACAAATTCATAAAAGTAGACAAGGCTAAATAATCAAAACCCTATGGAATTTTATAACTTAGTGTGAGTATAATATATCCCAATAAACACCAAATTAAAATCAAGGAAGAAATTGGACTTCACCAGAATAGATTCAAATAAGGAGACTATCAAACTATCAAAAAATACATCAAGTATCATGAGAGATGCTCTAAAAATAAGGGAACAAAAAAGTGTCTCCATAATATAAGGAAATATGTTAATAAAGGGTTCTTTATAGAGACATGACACAAACTACAAGTGTGTCAAAGTGCCAATGAAAAAACTATAATAGAGCATGTTGTGTACTAATGGAAGAGTGTGGTAAATGAAGAAAAAGACATCATGTATATAATAACACACTTGAAAGGGTAAACTACCAAAAAACTACAACCTATAAGTGCAAAATCAGAATAAGGATGTCAGAGACAACTAAAAATTCATCCATATGTGAGTAATGGGTGCACAAAGTACAATGTATAAAGTAGTAGGGCCCATGACACAAGTAACCCCCTTGAATATGACACTTTATGACATTAGTAAATTTCCAATAAAAATATGACCAATGGAATGGGAATGAAAAATAAATCACTTTTGAAAAAAGTGGCACTCAAATATGAGTTACCAAAAAAAAGTTATGCTAATAACATTTCATGTCATTAATGATCTATTTAATGAACTTACACTTAAAAGTTTAAAAACTCTACCAAGCAAAGGGTAAGGTAGACTTCTAGACACATTAGAATCAAAATGGAACTGTTGACCTCTTCAAGTCAACAAAAGTAAAAAAATACCCCTTCTTCTTGCCTATATATGCTCTCAGGCAAAAAATAAGTCACTTAAGAAAAAATAAAATAGCTATTTAAAAAAATAGCTAATTTAAAAATGATTTTAGGAAAATTCTTTAGGTTTTCAAACTTTTTCAAAGAGAAGTTAGTATCATAAGAGATGTACAGTGTTGCCTTAAGGGAGATACAAGTATGCTTTGCTAGCGGTTGCCATCTCTTCTCTTCTCTTATCTACCTCTAATATCATACAAATATGCTCACCATAACTCCATCAATTCATCCAATAGATGTGGATCTCAGAACCCAAAAAAAACTTCACTCAAAAATAGCCTCTAATAGCTAATAAGGAATACAACTAATGTCAAATCCAATAGATCTCCACCATATAAATCAATATCAAACAAAAAAGGTAGCAACAACATAAAAATGATGTTAAGGAGACTCAAGGTAATCAAGGAGGCATGGAACTGATTTGGAGTGACCATGTAGAGGTCATGGCCATAGGATGGTAGTTACTACATTATTTGTTTGTTTTTATCCACCATAAAAACAATCCATCAAAATCTACCAAAATAAGTAGCTAGTTTAGAATACCAAGTGTGTACACAAGATATATCTAAGCCTGTAATCATAGAATAATGAGGTAAGAAGGAGATTCCAATTTTTATCTTGGGGAAAGTTTCAATTGACATAGCTTGGACAATAATAACATGCTTAGGCTACTCCAAACTTGTAAGCTTCTAACCATCTTCCACCATTAAATGAAGACTAGTTGAATAATGGTTTCAAAAATATGTTACACCATGACATGACAAAATTCTTGTAGACACTCAAATAAAATCATAAAACACCTCCTATATCCACTTATCCATGACATGATATAATGGGATAAAAATATGCAAATGTCATTTTGAAGACTAAACATCAAAAAATATATGCAAATGCTTTATGGTATGATAGTTAGAGGGAGGATAAGGTAGAATATTTGACATGGAGGGAGGTTGGGTAGACCATAAACAACATGAATCATGCACAAAATTACTTCCACACCTCATCTTACACTAGTTCCTCACCTAAAATTAATAATTTTTTTTAGATATGACTACCTGTTATCGGGCATTTGGCAATTTTTGCTAACATGGATTAGCCTTTCAATGGTGATCATCCCCTTTTCCCCAATTTATGTCACCAAAAATAATTGTACATTCAACATTGGTGATCCAATTTTAGATCAACAAGATCCATAGTGTAACCCTTCAAAACAAGAAATTTAAAAAGTTTATATAAATCTTATATTTAAAGAAACATGGGCCTAGAGGTTTCCACTAGCATGGATTATGCACACATGTATACATGATTGGTTGCAGAAAAATCTGTGAGAGGGACAAAAAGTGATGGGAATGAAGGATGAGTGGAGTATTAGGCAAAAAGTAACCTGATCTAATGAAAACTTTCCAAATCATCACTTCTATGAAATGATATAACCCTCAATGTCAACAGAATGAAAAACAAACTCAACCAACAAACAAATAGGTCGATGGAGTGAATATATGTAAAAAAGTTCTGCAATACAAACTTGAGCAATAACTATCAAAGGGTGGCTCTAATACCATGAAAGAATTCTCATAACTCTTCATCCAAAATCTCTCCAATAAGCCATTATTACATCCATGGAAGCTTCACCATACAAACAAATAAAATAAATTAGTTGTATTCTATTATATGATCTATATCAAATAGATTACAATAAAGATGGAAAAATAGGTAGAAGATAGGAGAATCCTGACTATCCCATGCATGTGGGACTAACTTACCCAATATAGGTAGAAATAATTAATAAACCCATCATTCTCATAAATGTGGGATAAATATATCCAATGGAAATAACACCTAAGTAAGCTAAACAATAGGAAATTAATATCCTACACTAACACTTAATAAGGAAGATGCATAATCCATTTTTGAATTATAGAGTTCTATACTTGATGAATACTTAGCACAAGATTGAAGTTTCTTCTATCACTTTATGGTGGAAGGAGTGGATTAAGCCTATGGCCATGCCATTCTATTGATATTATTCTCAGATGGGTTACAATTTTTTATCCCTTTAGCATATTGACACATAGGCTCTTAACCATTGATGGTCTCTCCAATCCCTCCATTTTGTTTGGTCCTGGAGATTTGATAACATTTGGGCAGTTTATATTGAGACCAAAAAATCACACTTCCTTTGGTGTATCCTCTACTAGGGTTTACCCATGATAAATAGGCTCAAACACATGGAAGTGATAAATCCCACTTACCTATCTTATCATCACCCAAAAACCATCAAGCATCTCTTTTGGTTTTACCCCCATGCCCAATTAGCCTAGAGATGGATTCATACCTTATTCAAACCCTTGAGGCCTAAAATATTCACTTGTAAAATGTCTCTCCTAGGGTAATCCACCTTGTTACCTATAAGATATAATAGATTATAGAATATTTTATGTACTGATAGTTTGTTTTAGATTTGGAAATCTAGAAATCAAGCATGTTTTAATAATGAGATTATGTAAAAAATATTTTTGTAACTAATAAAGTTGTTATAATTGTTAATGTTACCCTTTAGATTCAAATTAAAATTGATAAGGTCTATCTTGAGCATCATCATCTATAACTCCTCTTAGACCATTGGGGTAATGGTCCTTATGTAGTCAAACATGAGCCACCTGATCCCCCACCTCACCACTCTCCTCTAGGGGTTGTGGGTGTGGGGGGAGGTGCGACCACTTTCATAGCTAGAGGTATCAAAGTTAGAGGAGTTCCTCTCCTCACTCTCATTAGACATCCCATCTAATAGGATTTTATAGAGGTAGAGACAATGGTGGGGGGGTTGGAGGCCCCCACTACAAGATAAATTCTCATGGCTAGCGCTATCTATCTCTCCTCCCTAGTAGGATTCACATATATAGTATGCTTTTGAAACTAACTAGCAAGTTGTTGTTTGGGACCCCTTATCTATGGATGAATATCCCTTAGTCCAAGATTGTTAGGGATGGAAGCGTCAATACCCTCCACCTCCACCTCCTCCACTAGCTGCCATGTTCACATTTACTGCTTAATTTTTTCCTTGTTGTTTATGTTATTTCATTATCTTTTTTGATTGATGTGCACTTGACTTACTTTAACTATGGTTATTGATCAGGGTGTGGCTTATTATTTGGGACTTTGATTTCTCCCAAGGCTCTCTTAGCTTGATTTGGCATATTGGGTGTGAATTTTCTACCCATTTTTTTATATAACTAACATTGTACTATAAGTTTTTTTAAATCAATAGAAGTGTGCTTTTAAATCAAAAAATTGAAAATATTTCAATATATACAGGTTACCCTATTATGTTTCATTAACCCTTATATTAATAAATTTTCAAAATTGGTGGTATATATAAGTTAAATACAATTCATTATTTATCAATAAAATATGCAATAAGCACCTCTCGAGCTTACACTATACTACTAAAAATTATTTACAAAATTAAGCTATTCTACCTTATTCTTTATAATTTCAATATAAGTCTTAGGAGCAGTCATATTACATGTCTAAATCATTCAAATAGTATCCCATGATCCATATTTTCAAGTTACAAGTTATATCACTACATGCCCTTTCATATATAACTTTCTACACCATTGTTCACAAACAATCCAACACATAGAGGAGAACTGCAAATGCCAGAGGTTCTTTTAGGAGTATTGACTATGTAAGAAACACTCATTGATAAAGGGGACATTGAGGTTAACTTGATTTTGTGATCCCACTAACAAATTTTTGTCAAGGTGATAATACCTAAGAGGATGATTTAGGGTTTGATTTATATTTTGATATCAAAATCTAGTACATGTGATTAGAACATGTAATCCAAATGGTGACTTAAAAACTAGAAATACCTAGGCGTAAATTTTAGTTAATAATCAATACTCTATATAGGATAAATAATTTTAATCATAAATAATAGCATCAACACAAAGGTTCATAGGGTAATTCAAGTTTTTGTGTTAACAAGAATCTAATTTTTTAGAATTTGATGATCGAACCATAATATTCATACAATCTATTTCTACACCTCCATTAATTAGATCCACCCACACATAAGTTTATAACCTAAGTAAAATTTATCCTTCATATTATTATCAAAATATTTAATTTTGCACTTTATATATTTGGCATATGCTTAAATTTAATACTCATCATCATAATATCAATATAATCTAAATTTATTAATTGGCCTATTTTTAGAGTAGCATACTCCTTACTTTATTACGATATTATTTAATTGTTAATCTTTATTTCCAAAAAGGTTAAACAATTAAAAGATTAATCATAACATTAAATATCTCATTAATGATAACATTATTGATATCGACACACCTACTAAAGAGGTTAAGTCATAATAACATGACAACTCAAAGATCAAATTTTATAAAGATCATTTTATGAATCATGAATCAACAATAACAAGGATAATTATAAAGTATAATATGAATATAATGTTAATTATCCTCCTTCTACATATGTTCATCCACCTAATAGAAACATTAGTATAGTTAAAATTAAACAAGCCTCACATCCTATGATTACATTTGATGATAGTAAAGTTGTTGATGATGATTTAGATATGAGGCATGGACTCTTTATTGGAGCATATGTTGACTCCATACATAGTGTTATGATATAAAATGGATCAAACAAAAATGTGTGCACCATAACACTCTGTTACAAAATTGGTTATATAAAATAAGGCTTACATGATACTTCTAGAATTGTCAAAGCATTTTATGGTAATACACATGATACTCAACATATAGTGCTACCCTTACAAGTGGAGCCTCTCATAGTTCCCACTCTATTATTATTTATACCAAGAACATGGGTATTTAATATGATATTAGGATGCCCTTGGATATAAAATAATAGTGGAGAACCTTTAATAGTGTATAAATGTCTCAAATATATTCATGGTATTTCATAAAGCTTCACCATAGGAATAGGTTGTTAGATCTTCTCTTGTTAGGGATATAGTTTTACATAGGTATGTGAGAAATGATTTAGATGGTTATATTATAACATATGATCATAATTCAAATTTAGTGGCATCTCAAGTTGGCACTTCCTCTTCACATGAATTCATTCCTTTATACAATGTAATTGGATATACATATGTGCATCCTCTTAATGAGATCCTTAGTTGGAAAGAGCCTAATACTTCATCCAAATCTACTACTTGGGTCAATTATCTTAATTAGTTATCTATGTTCTTTCCTTGTACATAACATATTTGATATTACTTCATTTCTACTTCTTCTATCCCCATTCCAATAATTCTTCTAACCCTTGACTTTTGGGCCCTTTCCCTCTTAATTTTCAAAGTAATTAGAACAATCCAAAATAACTATCTTAAAAATTATTTCAATACTCATTCTTGATTACTATTGCATATCTATCATTTAATGGATTATTTTTCACTTACATGATCACACATGGATTCTTCCCCATTGGTATATATTTCTTTTTGCACATACATTGGGGGCATATGGTTTGACTTCCTTCTTCTCATACTATGATTTATCACGTTGTTGTGGATTGTTTAAATCCCTCCTATTTCCTTTATTTTTGGATATTTTCTTCTTATAAATGTTTCAATTTCTTTAAAATTCAAAAAAATCAAACATGTTAAAAATTATAAAAAATTAATAAATTTTCAAAAATTCAAAATCAAGACCTTAAAATCATTTTGCTTATATTGCTAGCTTAATTATTTACATATGCTATTTATTATATGTTAATTAGATAACATATTTGAGTTTTCAATACACATGACTTTTCACAAGGTATTTGAGTGTGATATAGGACATACTTTTACATGGTTCTTTGATATCAGGCTTCCATTATTACCCAACAACCTTGCTAAGTTATGGGCATATCTTATTTCTCCATGAACAATTCAACATGTTGTATCTATCCACAACCTTTATATAATGTTATGTTACATATCATATAAATGTTTTGATAACCATTCATACTTTACAATGTGTTTCATAAAAATGTCATTTTCTAACAATGACATTGATACATATGCTTTATGTAGACTAGTATCATTTTATATATGCTTCTTTCTTTATTTAATACATTATAAGATAGATCTTGTTTAATTATTATGTGTAGTCCTTGGACTTTTGCATGCAACATATGAATGTTCTTAGTTTTTTAGCATCATCATGCCATTTGAGTGTAGCCCTTGGCCTTGTATGTTTATGTGACATTTACATTTTCCTTGTATGTGGCCTTTGGGCCCTATGTGTAACATTATATACAAATTAAATGACATTAATTTTATGTTTATTGATTTATACTATGGTTCCATGAATCATACCATGAATTATTTATACTCTTTACTCTTACTTTGGTTCCATGATACATATCATGCACATGATAATTGTGTGCTTCAATGTTACATCTGTATAACACATATTTCATATAAAACTCAATGCTATATTCAATATTATGATGTAATATAATTCAAATATTCAAATTGATATTACATCATTATATATTTCACATATGTTTTATTTTTAGATAACTAACTCGTAGGCTATGTCTCTTATCTCAAAATGGGGGCATCACAATGGGATTCTATTGAGAATTCAAGCCTCATGAGAAATAAATTTCATATGTATGAGAGTATACATTTTTCATATTGGAATCTAATTTAATATTTTTAGATTATGGGGTCACATTACATACAAATACACTCATTCCTATAGTTACTTAAATACAAGATTCACATATACTTAATGCATAAGCATGGAAACGTGAGAAAAAAATACAAGTTTAATTAGCATTCAATATAAATTTAGTGCAATACATGGGACATGATATTCATTCATGTTCAAAATACTACATATCAGTTCTAGATTTATAAAATTTCAGAGTTTGAAAGTTTTAAATATAATATAGACATGTCTACATCATTCTTATTTGTCTTCATGTTAAAAGTGGCTCATGTTATAGTTTATTGAAACTCAACATCTAAGTTTCAATTTTTCTATGTAATAATCCATATTTGGTAGTTCCACCCCTTATTTAGTTGTAAAGTAGCGAGCCATATTTGGTGGTTCCAACCCTTCAAGTATTTTATATATTACTTTACACATTCAAATGAGAGTTGGAGCATATAATATTTCCAACGCAAGGATTTTCACTAGTTTTAAAATTGAGACTTGATCATTCTCAATTTTACATAGGTTCAACATTTATCCAAATGCCTCAACAAAGGGGTATAGACTCATCCAAAATAAATTTACATGGAAAATAGATTGTATAATCTTCTAGGTGTATAATTTCCTTACTATATTTTCAAATTTCAAGTTTCATTTTTTCAATTTTGAAATGTCAAAAATAACTAATTCAGTGGCATTATTGCAGGTTTTGCATTGAGGCATCTTGCATGATCAAGTTTCACAACAAAATATAAAGTGTGTATACACACTTAGGTTCACATATACTTTACTCTAGCAATTTGAATTTATTTCATCACTAGAATAAATTTTGGGTAAAATGTAGACACTCAAATTTAATCATTAAGTGCTTGACAAAGTTCAAACTTGACATCATCACCCTACTTGGAAAATTTGACATTTTGTTAACTTGCAATCTCTATGAGATCTTTTACCATTTTAAAAATTATCTTGTAATTCAAAATAATATCATTCATAAATCCCTATTTATCTCATATGTTCCTATCAGACTAGTTATAATAGTCTTTGTCCTTATGGGACAAGACCATGCTAGGTTAGATAGGGACACATTATGGCCTTGTCTACTAGTGCGACCTTGTCTCTTATGCTCGAATGATGACTTTTAAAATTTAAGATTTTGAATTTTACCCCTCCCATGATTTTATAAATGTTGGTTATTATAAATATTCAAAATATTCATCTATATAAGCACATTAGGGCCTATCAAGACACATCTAGTTATCACTTGGAAATTCTATTATACATTGAGCAAAAAAGTACTTTTTCCACTTTTAATTAAACTATATTCGAAAAATCATAGGCCAGGTCTGAAGTCATTTTATTTTAGGTCAATGAAACTCATTATCAAGCATTTAAATAAATATATATGGTTGCATTGATATAGCAGAATCAAAATTCACAAACTCACTCTCAAAGGGAGAACTACATCAGCTTGAGGCCCTTTTGGGATATGTAGGCAACACTAAAATTACATGTGATTTTCTAAAGATAACTCAGCGATTTCCCTAACCCTATTCTTATATTTTGGAATTTGATCTCTATTTGGTTTATTTTTAAGGAACTAGGGTTTTCTTCTTTTGAAGGTCTTCTACATAGTAAATTGTGACACGTATATAGATAATAAAACCTCACAGATAGGTTCATGCACCCAAATTTAAAAATTAGTCACTAATTCAACTAGGATGTAACTAAAATAAAAAAAAAAGGCCATAGTGTGTCCCTATCCTCCTAGTGAAACCTTTTCCAAACATAGTTTGAATTCCTATTTTAGTTATGACATAATTCACAAGTCTTTTTAGGAAGTTTCCTTCCTACACAGTTAATAATAAATCAATTTCAAGCCAGGTTTGCATATTTTTAGACTTTCAATTATATAATTTTTTAATTTACATTTATATCTATATATTTATATAGATCTAGATAAGTTTTTAATAGTTTATTTATTCTTAATATTTCATTTAAAAAAAAAAAAAACATTAATCAATAACACTCAATCTATGTCAATAAGTGATATGTGAATGTAAGGCTTAGTATTATATGAATTTTTATGATAGGGTAAATTCACACTAAATTTTACTCTTTAAAATTAAACATGTTAATATTTAATTTAATTTTATAATACTATATTAGTAAGTTTCTCTATAAATTCTAGTGAATGGTGAAAACCTAAAAACTAATTACCCATAATAATGAAAAAAATAGTTAACATGTAGCCCAAGCATGATGAGGTTAGAATATTTTATTTTAAAATTATGCTATTAAATGAAAATTGGGCTTAAAATTTTTCAAAATTAGAAAATTACAAGTACAAAAACACATTATGCTGCATGCCAAAACACATGCCACAACATTGGATATAGATATGCATTGGCTTATTATTTGAAATATATTATACTCATTTTGATTTATAATAGCAAGTGTATAATATTATTTTGTGCCTTTGAATAAATTAGTTCTCAATTAATAGGATATATTCACATTATTTCCATCATGAAGTAACTAAAATGAAGCCTCTATGTGGTTGCAACCATGGCTTCTTTCTGTCTTTTTGTTATGTTTGAACCTACTAAGGATTTATGTGGTATATTCTTTTAAAATGATTCAAAAATTCTCAGATGAGGCCAATATCATATGAAATCAGAGGCATTGAATTGAATCACATGTGTGGCTTAGTAATGGAATCACATGCTACTGTAGGTCTCTTAATCATCATGATCTTTAGTGACTGGACTAGTGGTAAGAACTTATTTCCAAGTACTAGTCACTCTATTTTTTAGGTAAAAAATATCATGCAATATGGAAAGAGATTCATATGGTAATCTTAAAATACCTTTTAGGGTGATTTATTCATTTCAATTTCTTACATACAAACTCCTTCATCTCTCCTTCACACTACCCTTTCAGTATCTACATAATAGATTACAAAATGTTGAAGAGGTATAGGTACTTTTATAGTTAATAGAGGTAGGGAAACACTAGATATTTATTGGATATTCAGTAATGGAAATGACATATAAGATATGTAGATGAATACTTTCTATGGGCTTTACAATAAAATTCCTTCATCATAATAAATAAAACATATATTTATCCTAGATAAATATCTATATAGAATGGGTGTCCATCTAGGATGGATATCCATTTAGGATGGTTCTTTATTTAGACCTACTTCAAAATAAAAAACATGTGTTATGTAACTTGACTCTTTCATGACTAAATTGATAGAACTATTAATTAAATTATTAATATATGTTATAGTTTATTTGATTTTACCTAAAAATCTCCTAGCCTCTTTCACCTTTTACTATTTATATTCATGTTATGCACTCAGCCTTGAAATTAGATATCACTAAAATTAGGTAATATTTAAATGAAAAAAATCATATAAAATTGCATGGAAAGAAATTCATTATAAAAAAATACACATTTATTGAAGTGGTGCCATCTTAGGCACAACCTAGACGTGTCTTCATCTAAGGCATGAAAAACCTGATTTCACTATAATATTTGGCCTAAATAAATTCAACCTTTACATCACATCGAAGTTATAATTTAAGTTGCCTTGGTCTCGAAAAACATAAAAAACTAACTTTCAAATAGAAACATTGATGTCAAACTATCGACATTATTTTCAATTAAAGTTAAACTTTATATTACATTTTTATAAGTATGGATTAAATTCAAGCTTAAGGAACTATAAATTTTTCCTATTGTTGTCTAATTTAACCTATCTTAATCCTAACTTAACTAGGTTATGAAAATTAAACATGACTTTGTGGGAAACATCAATCAGTCTTTGGATTGACTTAACTAGTGACTTAAAACTGAATTTAATCATTTACATTTTTTAAAATGGTATTTTTAAGATTGGTGGTTATTTCAAGGTGTGGTTTTTAATCTCAATAACACATTTACAACCCTGCATTTCCATGCATAATGGAAAGGGTATTTATCCTACTTAAATGTCATGTATACATAGGCTTTTATCACTTCTTCTAAATAATGCCCCCTATAATTTACTTTTTGAGGTGTAAAATTTACCATAAAGACAAAAAAAGGTTTGCTTATTTGAAGTTTAGAATATATAAGGATGTGTTGCTAAAATTTCTCTTTAAACTATCAATGCTTTAACTTCTTCCTTGAAAACCAATGCTCTCAACATTCATTAGTCATATTTACTTATTTTACCAATCCACTTTAGGCAGTGGGCACACCCAAATTAATGAGTGTGTCATATTGGGAATATATATAACTTCTTGATCATGTGCTGGTAAATAGACATATTATGCTTGTATTTTTATAATGTATTTTATTTTTGTGTGTGTGAAACATAACATTTTTTATTTTTTGAGGAGTAGTGACTATTGCCTTGGTCTCAAATGGCTTGGTGTATAATACGTCCACATATATGAATTTCATATTGTGGTTTGCAATGCTAAATAAGACTCCATCAGTAAGTGCATCATTAATTATTCATATAAGGTGGGTAATATCAATCTCTACTACTAGACCATGTATATTTGCATCCAAATAAATGGGGCATATCATTAACATAACTTCATAAACATTTATGATCAATATCATATATTCTATGTTATAATATGGTGAATGAAGAGTTTAATGTTTTTAAAAAATAAAATAAATTAAAGAGAGGCCTACTTTTCAAATTATTTGTGTGAGCATCAAAAGTATTTGGGGTTCTTCCTATTTTCATTGTATCATTATTTCCATGTTTGCCTTCCACCATTTCCTTGTACAAAAATAACACAACATTATTAATTTTATCTTATATCATTTGATTTAACTTTCATTAAAAGAGGACACATTTTATGAATTTATGAGATTGAGTGAGATTTTTTACAATAAATGTGTATCATATTTTTAAAAACACTCCCTATAGTGGATGTGAACAAAATATGACTGGTATTATGAAAAATAGAATTGTGAAACAATTTCCCCATGTCTCCACGAAAAGTAAGATCTAACAATCAAGTTTTTAAAATTTCATAAAATAATAAAGAGGACAAATTTTTTGCTAATGAAAATCACATACTTAATAATTAACCTCTAATCTACCAATTGGGTGTTAATAAATTCATAAAGAAAGAAGGGCACTGTTACAAATGAAATTCAAAAACTTTTTTTTCTATAAATTTGATCTACACAAATACATAAAGCAATGAATAAGAGTAATGCTTTTGATGAAACTAAAAGACTTTAAAATTACCCTTCATGCCCATTTGAATATCAAATCAAGGTTTTCATTTGATATCTAATGCTATTGCTTCTAATGAACATGTTGGATAATCCATTCTCAGTTTGGCATTGAAATTATTTTGATTTTTTTGGTCGATAGTCAAACCTCTTCTCTATTTGATTATATTATTAATCTATGGATCTCATGGATTGATCCTCAATCCATATTATTTGTCTCTAATTCATCATAATATAGCAAGCAATGATTCCATAAAAATTAATAGGCAACTCGAGTCAAATTAATGTCACCATTAAGGAATATTTAATTCATTTATTTAAAGTTGGCCTTAATACACCCTAAGTAGTACGATTTTAATGTACCTTTTTTAATGTTGTCATAGTGTCATATGACTTTAATCAACCTTGGCCATGCCTTTATCCTAGATTTATTTTCAAAATTCATAAAAAAAATATATTGACACTAAGGTGCCTTAAGGTCTGACACCAAAGTGCCTTAAGGTCTAACATTAAAAGTGACTTTAATAAATCAAAAATTTATAGTGTTTATTTCTTCTTAATGCCTAATATTTAAAATAAATAATTTCCGTGCTCCTATTTTTTTCCCCTTAACTTAGTCCTCTCCCTCTCCACTGTTGATCCAAGAGGATTTGAGTCATCAATTCAACTCATGACATTCAAGTTTTTTCTCAATATATCATGTGAATTTTTCTAGTATCTTGAACATAAACTAAATCACACGTGTAAGACTAAAATACCCAACTCTTAATCTACCATACTTCACAACTATTTTAATTTCAATACTATACCATGCAACTTAATAATAACATCTATAGAAGTTATTAGTCAAATTATTAGTTGTAAAGTAATTATTACCAACCATTGTAATGGTCCAATCAATTATTCATATTCATCCTTTCTATATTAATGTACAATGTCATTTTTATAGTTATTCAAAATTAAGTTAGGGAGCACATAGACTTCCTCCATCTGATCTATCAAATCTTGTACATAAATTATCATAATAAAACTTTGCTATTAAAGTTCCACACTTGGTGTCCATTTTTATTCTCTAATATATCATTTTTATTAACACAATTTTTTATATCTTAGGTTTTATCATTCACATATTCTTTTACATGTAACCCATTAAATATGTTTAGTGAGGTTGTCCACCAAGTTTCTCCTAGACCCAAAATTTGTGTTATTAGAGAATAAAAACTTCATATCATCTTATGGCGGTATTGTGGTGTATCTAAATTATGTATTTTTTATATGCCCACTCATATTAGGTATGAATATAGGAATTTAATGCTTACTAATTATGACCTTTCATCATACCTTCTGATAGGTCCTCAAATGGTGTAAAAATAATCAATGACTCTAACTTCAAAAATGTTATAGAAAATGATAAAGTATGCTTTGCAAAGGAAATAATAAGAAATATAATAACACCATGCACATGAATTAATAGGTATTTTTTTTATCAATTCATTCAATTTATCGAACAAATTTAGACTCCTCCTAAAACATCTCATTCATATTGACCAATTGGTGGTAAAACACCATACAAGGTACAAATAAATATAGACATCTATATGTTTGAAGACAAAATATATGTATGTTCCCTAGATAATTGGATTAACCTAATATATTCATACTATGTAGTTAATCATTTATCTAAGAAATAAAATATTACATTTGTTCTTCTAAAAAATTATTTATTAATAAATAAATGGTTGCATAACTACTACACTACACATAAAAATAATGAAGATTAAATCAACTTAGATGCATGTAGATACTAGGTATGGTTTCATAGAAGCATTTAAATCAACATATTATCATGTTGGAAATTATGAATGACTAGTCCATCAAGTTATCTTAATTACCCCAACATAGAGATTAATTTGTATAGGAATACATATATACCTTTCATACTTTGATGCCGAAACTATCTATTCAGGGTTCATAGCAAAACCTTGTTTTGAAGTAGAGAACATGATTTTAAACATATATCCAATCATATATGGATGTATTCAAGGTGTCCTCTATTAAATAATCCTACAAAGTTTCTGGTATGTTTTTAGCAAAGGCCCAACTAAACACCAATAAATAAGATTTCAAGTCTCAAGACAAGCCACAGTCTAGGTCTTTCAAACTATGGAATGTCATTTCATGCCATTCATAGAATAAGAGACAACCATAAATTATAATAATAACTAGTCTAAGAATGAAAAGTGGTACTTAGTTCATAACTCTGGTAGTCACCCTAGTAAAGAGTGATGTGCTAGTGGGCACAAAAACTACGAACTTGGATAACAGTAAAAAAATCATGGATTCTAAACCTAGTACTATTATTAGTTACTTAAACATTTATACTTTTTAAAACATGGATTGAATGAAACTTAAAATATTTTTCCATTATCAAATGTTAATAAATAGTCACCTAGTACACTTCATTATTAATTATGGAATCCAAAATAACCTAATTTTTCTCTATAAGGTTTGAAGATTGAACTTGTCATTGATTCCTCACTTCGAACCATACTAATTTGGATGGATCAGTTCAATCTTTGATAAACATGTCACTCAATAGTTTCACCTTATGTATAAAATCAAACCTTTTTAATATGTATCCATTTTTTATGTATCACCATTAGAGGTATGTAGTGTTTTATTTATACACCCATATTTTTACCATTGACATGAAGTCTATAAATAAATTTCTATAAATATTATCATATATGTTGGTGATATGAGATATTTCATACTAGAAGTATTTCCTGAGCTATCTTTCATCAGTGACAAACAATGTAAAATTTTATCCATTTCTACTAAAAATGTGTGATCTTAATGATGAGACCTAAACTAATTACCTTCTTATGGAAACCATTCATACCCCAATTCCTCCAATAGCACCAGAGACCACAAGGTTGAACCCTACGTTGGAATAATAAAATAATATATTTTAGCTACTTAAAGAAGTGCCAATGTATTATATGATGATGAATTTTATGTATTTTTCATCCCTATAATACCTATACTTAATGCCTCTTTGTAGTTCAAGTCATTTCTAGAGAATGAAGAGATCAAGTGGAAAATCTATAAACTCATAGATAAATGACACATTAAGCCTAGCTTATTCCCTTATAATAACCCAATTATGCTTGTGCCAAATAAGGATGACATGTGGATGTTATGAAATGATTATATATATATCAACAACAACTTAGTGAAGAATTGTCATCCTCTTCCAAGAATTGAGTATCCACTAGAGCAATTCCATAGTGCAAAGTTATTCACCAAAATTGATCTTAACTTTGGGTATCAATAGATTATTTTTGAAACTATAGACATCTAAAAGACAAATTTAAAGGTAAGAGAAGTTTTTTTTGAGTTTTTGATTATTAACTTTGGCCTAGTTAACACATGTGCCACATTTATGTGAAAGATGAATGACATTCTTAGACCTTTCATTACTTCATTTGTTGCCATCTACCTTTATGACATCTTAATATTCAGAAAAACATGGGATGGAAATCTACACCATATAGAACAAGTATTTCACACATTTAAAAAAAATAAACTATATGCTAAATGGATAAATTTACATTATCCATTTGGAATTACAATATCTAAGATATATAGTAGATGCATAAAGAGTGCACGTGGACCCATAAAATATTTAAGTCATCCATGAAAATCCTAATGAATAAATCACATTATGCATTGTATATTATCAAGCCTCATAAATTTCTACATGCTATTTTTACTTTATTCTTCTCATGTGACTTGGCCTCTAAACTAAGTTACCAAAGGTGGCGTAAGGGAAATATTCATATGGTCATCCAAACAATAAATACTATTCAAGGAATTTAAATGTAAACTTTGTTTTTCAGTAGTACTTGCATTACCTGATCATCAAAAACCATTTGATAATTAATACCAAAGCATTTTAATATGCACTTGGATTAGTCCTAACTCAACATGGTCATCAAGTTACTTACCATAGTGAAATATTCATTATGCCACTAAGGAACTACCTAACATATGATCATGTAATTTATGTTATTTTTTAGTCATGTAAGAATTGGAGGAATTATATCATGGGAAATTAGTTTTTGATCCACAATATTCATAATTTTATTTAATTATTTTAGACTCATAATAAGTTACAATAATATCAACATAAATGATCTTCTTATATTTTGTAGTTCCATATATATAATAAGCATAAGAGTAGAAGTTCCATCTAGTAGTAGATTATATAAGACATCATCTCATTCAATCTCTAATGTTTTTAATTGATGCTTGTATAAATTAAACACACACACACACAATTGTGTCCATTTGATATGGATTTTTGAGTAATATATCAAAAGTTTCTTTGTGGAAATTTAGTTATAGATTTATAATTTTAGGATATATTATTATATCATATTGGGCACGTGTGTACACTTAATGAGGTATAGAGACAAAAAGTAATATGGGAGGATCATTTCAGAAAGGTTTTAGGACACTTTAAAGTTGAAAATACCATTGTGGTGCTAAAAAAGTACTTATTTTGGATACACCTCAAGTCAAATGTTATCAAATACATTAGGTCTTGTAATAAATGTTCAATTTATAAAATAGTAAAAAAATCAAGGTTTATACATACATATCAATTCCAAATAGAAAATGGGAATGTATTTCCATGGACCTCATCCTAGGCCACCCTACTATCAAGCATGAAATGATTATTTCTATGTATTAATTAATAGGTTATCAAAGATGGACATTATTATACCTTGTAATTAAATAATATTCACTATAGAAACATCTCAACTATTATTTCAACATGTCTAGATCTAGTTTGGAATCCCTGAGACTATCTTATCTTATAGGAATACAAGGTTCTTTAGAAATTTCTAAAAATTACTTTGGTTTATGCTAGACATAAATTTTTAGAAGTCTATTTCATTGCTTACACATATTAATGGATAAAAAAAGTTGATAAATAGGATGATAGTACATCTTCTTATAATTTACAATTCAAATAAGAAATGATCTTTGGATGAGAGTATCTATTTAATTCAATACACCAACAACAAATCTATACACAACTCTACAATGCATATCTATTTTTATGTCTCTTTTGTTTTCTAGCCTTAGGCACCCATTGATGTAGTTTATTCTATACCATGATTAAAAATACCAACTCATTCAAATCAAAATGAAGGTGATTTTTTTAATTAATTGACCACATTTATCAACAAGTGCAAACCATTTTTTAGTAAGTAAATGTTAAGTACAAATAGTGTCATGATAAGTATTGGACATTGCACACCTTTTAGGTTGGTGATCAAGTATAAAAACACTTATAAAAGGATATACTTAAAGTTTCATACCATAAGCTTTTTCCACTTTTTTACGGGACCTATATCATCATCAAACAAGTAGGAGATAACAATTTTGAGCTTATTCTTACTTTGTACCTTGAGTTGCATCCAAAATTTAACCCAAGTAGAAATCAATCCAAACTTTAAGACACTGGTAGAATTAAATAAGGACATTCACACTAAGGTAAAATAGACACATAAATAAGAGACACCTCTCTTTAAAATAATTCTTACTTTTTACCTTTTAATAAGGACATTCATTCTAATGGAAAATGGTCTATAGAAGTGTAAGTTGTAAAATAAAATCCACATCGTGTTTCATAATCGTATGCAATATAGACAATTATTATTCAAGGAGGGGCAATTGACCCAATATTATTTAAGTCATCAATTTAACTCATGATATTTGGTGTTTCTAAATATCTCATGTGGCTTTACCAACATATTCAACATCACCTCAAGCACACATTTTAACACCTCAAGCTTTATTTATTCTTATGTAATAGCACACATATGTTATAGTGTTAACTAGTAAACCATGTAGCTCAATGGTAACATTATAAAAATTCATTAGTATAATAATTAGTTGTGAATATGTGTTACCAACCATTATAATTGTCTAACTAATTCTTCATCTTCATCCTTTATATGTTAATATATAATTAAATTATTTCTAGTTAGGTAGAATAAAGTTAATGAGTACATATACATGCTACATACAATATTTATATCTTGTACAAAACTTAGCATAATAAAAAATAGTATTATATTTATACATTTTGTGTCCATTTTTTATTCTCTATTATTTCCTTTTTTTTACCACTCTCTATTATATCCTATCCTTTATCATTGACATACATTTTCACATATATCCCATTAAACCTATTTATTGAGGTTTTCCACCACATTCTTCCTAAGTGTTAGATCAATTGAACTTTCTTGTTTAGTAATTATATTCTAGATAGTCCACTAAAAAAATATTTTCAATAATTTGGATGTTATTTTAATATAAAAAAATCTTAACAAAAATCATCTATTGGGTGTGCACACTTGTTAAAACTATATTAGCCTAATCATATATGAATTTGGTCTAAATTGTATGCATTTTCCATAATCACAAATGAATATGATGTTGTTAACCTGATTTTAGACTATAAAGGGCCTAAAATCACACAAAATATAAACATAAATGAGTGATTGGTGTGTTAGGGTCACCAAATTGACCTAAATTAGTTCAATCAAATCTATTTGGGTCTGTATTTGAACTACCTTTACTTGATCTCACAAGAGTGTGCCCCAAATCATTTTTATTTTCCTAGTCACACGTGGTTTGGGTTTTTATGTATATTTTGGACAAAATGGAACCTAATCACATAAAAAGTCATCATGAATTTTTTTTTTTGGGTGTGTGTTTATCAATAATTCAACCTTTGTTTCTAAATCACACTTATTTGGAATTGAATTCAATATAATTTTTCCTGATCACACATGAATGTGCCCAAAATTAACTAGATTTTTTAGATTCATAAGTAGTTAAGGTTTTGTTTTTTTAATTTTAGATTATGAGGGACATAATTTCCTGGAATACTTTAGACACTTAATTTTGGTATAGTACCATTTTCCATTGTGGTTTTATCTTTTTGTATCAAAAATAAACTAGTTGTGTACATTTGGTCATTTTCTAGATAATTTATACATACATTGGACCCTTCATCACCATAAGTTAGCCAAATTGATTCATAAACACCTCAAGGTTTTCAATTTATATCATTAATATCCAATTTGTTCATTCACTATTAATCTTGATCTCTATTTTGAATATTTTTTTCATATTGATTTGTAGTCAATGGTTCACTAATTTTGATTGGGTTACCGTCAATGGTTTGATGATTCTAAACCTTTTCCTTTTATGAGTCCTTTCCACCTCATCTTGATTTCTTACACATTTATAACTATTCTCTAGGGTCATCATATGCATGTATGCATCTATGAGGATCCTAGATTCCAATATACCCTGAGTCTTTCATCACCTTTAAATCATCTAGATTACCCTACAATCCAAGTCTCCCATGTAATTTTTTCAAGTCTTATCAAGATGGATATACATTCATCCAAGGAATCAACACATCAATTTTACAGTATATAATCAATAATTTGTGTCTTCTGCCATAAAATATTGAATGGAAATAAGGTCATGCAAAGCATATAGTTACATTTGATTATTTAGGGAGAGGAGGTGAAGTCCATTCTCTCATTTTAGGTTAGAAATACTCACAAGTAATAGAACTACATTTATCCCTAATTTTGAATGTGTATAATATGTAGTTACAACCCCCAATAGGGATACCTAAGCCCTAACCTTGGCACATTTATATTATTGTGACATATATTGAATTAGGTCTATAATAAAATGAAAATCAATTCATACATTTATGCCCATAAACATAATCAAGTGAATACTCTTTTTATCATATATCTATGAAGTGACCCATAAATATATAGATCCTATAAATTAATAGAGATCATAATAACAATAGAGGGTTAGATCATAAACATATGGTCACAATCAGTAGTTGATTTTATCCTAGGTCAAAATTAGTAGTTCATAATTCTGACCTTTTCTCAAATCATAGTCATTTTTTAGGGTTTTAATTTAGTTAGTCTCAAAAACATGTTTCTAGTATCAAAATCAATTTATTGTGTCCATATATGTCTATTTTATTTTTATTTCCCTCTCTTTCCATCATTATTATTTATTCAATGAATTTTCATCCAATATTTTAGTCTTTAGGGTAGGTTTGATTACTATTATTTACTATGTTATCTTAGATATCCCTTATGTCATAGTTTTGATAAGTTATGTGTAGTGTATTTACTTTTAAACCACAATGCATCAAAAAAATTTGGTGAACCCTAACTTTCAACTGGTCAAACTTATAGTTTTTTTGTCCTTCACACCCTAATTTCACCTTTTAGAAATGATTTTTCAAATCTTGGTTATGTTATTTTTTCCATCCTATCTATATGATCTTGTTATAATTCACCTCTCAAATATAATTCACCTCTCAAATCTAATTCTTACATTTTGGTAATATCACTCTATCAACTAGTCCAACATAGGATTTCATATAATTTACCCTATAGGGTCTAAATTTCCACCTTTTAAAAAATATTTTCATGCTTTAGTGTGTTCCTTATTTCTTAATAATTATCCCTAGCTTCTCTCATGTCTATCATGTTTATATCTTACACCAATTAAGAGGGATAGATATTATTTTAACCTATTTTTATAATTCATAATAAATGAATTATATTATATGATTATATAGGTGTAAACTAGATATATCAAAATACTAAAGATATAAAATATTTAAATATTTTAATTTTGAAAAAAAATTAATATGAAAAACTATTATTTTAATAAAGTACTAAGATGAACAATACTTATCTTACACACTTATATTTATTAGTTATTCTGACTATTTAATTGTGAAAATAAAAAAAGATGTGAATATGCAAGCTTTGTATCATGCATAAAATATGGATAGGTCTTGTGTAAGTGGATGGTGGTGCACTATTCCTAGTCTATTAACTACAAGCTTATCTTAGTTAACTATGATAGGATGTCAATGGGAAAATATAGAGAAAATAAGAATTTGTAACTGAAAGATAAGAGGTAGAAGAAGTAAACATTTATATATATGAGCACAATAGGAGGACATTAGCATAGTGTGCTCAAATATATTGATTGTGGACTTGTCCTAGTTGAATATGAATAAAAAATAATGATTACACATGTTGCACCTATGAACATTAAATAATTTGATATATTGCAACTAGGGTTTCACCAAAAATAAGTGGTTGTTTATCTTATATTTTCTTTGAAACTCTTATAAAACTTTGATATCTTATAAACATGTAAGAAAAATATGGGAGTTTAATGGGTTGATCTGACTTCAATCACCTCCTTAATGATTGATGAATGCCTACTTATCCTATACTCCAAGTAGGGAAATCAAGCCAACGTAGTTTTTTCACTTAGAATGAATGTGTGATTTTAATCCTTTGATTATGTATATGCATCTAGAATATGGATTACATACTAATAAATTTATATCTTGAATTTCTTTATATGGCTCTTGACTTGGATTATGAATACTTATGAATAATGCAAAATTTGGGTAGAGTAAGGCATATTTTCTTAATGTGTAGAAGTGTATATGCCTTAACCAAGTGAATAGAAAGTTTCCTAAATGAATGAATCTTGATGTGTATTTATAGGTAAATATTTTTAAAATTTCCTTTCTCTAACCTTATAAAACATGTGGGAAGATCCAAAAGGATGTTTTGAATTTTAGAAACTAGTCGTTATTTGGTGTGGTATATGGCCATTATAAGTGGACAAACGTTATATTTTGAATTTTAGAAACATAATGTGTACATGTTATTAGCACTAATTTTAGTGCCAATAATGTGTACTCATTATTGTAACTAATATTAGTTCTAAAAACACATATGTGTTATGTTTACATTACATGTACGCATTATGTAAACCATAAAAAACAAAGGCTCATCCGTGGGCACACTTATTTTATTTTTATTTTCCTTCTTGAACTCCACTTATATTTGGTATACCATGATCGCGTTCTACTTGTAAGAGGCAAAAAACATGCTTGGATCACCTGATACCTTACCAAATCATAAATGTCATTGCAGAGGGGAGGTAAGTAATCAAAACTAAACCTATTAACCCTAAATTTTGGCATTTTTTAATTTGTAATATTTAAATGCTAAATCCTAATATTTTTAATATCCCATTCCACTACAAGAGACCAACATGCTAACCATACTCCTAAACCTATGCCTAACCCTTTTAACCCTCCCACAATTCCATAAGATCCCCCATGTAGCTAGGAGGATCTAGATACACATAGTGGAAAGTAAAATAGAAATTAAACAAATAATTAGGAGAATGAAGTACCTCAAATTGACCAACACCCACCACACCTATTTTTACAATACCTTAGAGTCAATATTAGGTCAAGTTGACTCGATAACGAGTCAAATTTAGATGTAGGGATTAATATGTTGAAAAATTATCACCATGTGAAGTGAAGGATAAATAAATATCAAAATACCAAATTTTTTCCTTATTCATCAACCTAACAACTAATGCAAATTTTCCAATAACCATTAAACATCTCCCAATCCATTGATGCCAACACAATTTGATTAAAAATAATTTTTGGGATTGATGGTGGATGGTGTTTAATTACCAACCATATAAAAACCATGAGATCTCATTGTATTTTTTGAGAAAACTCTACTATGAGTTTGTCCTCAATGAGATTCCCAACTATTTTGACTATGGTGAGTTTCAGGGTTGAGGGAAAGGCTCTACATAGGATCAACTAGGTTCACATCATGTACCTAATTAGCTTGCAAGTATCCCTACCCAAAATCCATTTTAGCCTTTTATCCCCTCTACAATTAAGGAGGTCATGGAGATTGACACTTTAAATTCACTTAGTGCATTTACTGATACACTTGTTCAACATATGAGTAGGTTTTCTAAGATTGATACTATAGATACTCCACCTAGTGTGCATAATTGACCTCAAAATTTTAGATTCTATGGTGCTATATGCACTAGACCTTCAGATGATGATGGTGGTACTTAGAGGGGCTTATATGATATAATCATGAGTGATGAGTTTTTGCACATATATTTAGTGTGCAAACATTGGTCATTACACACATGCATGTGGATTTTATATAAATGTCATGTTAAATATAAGTTATATTTTTATTTAAAATCTAACAATTAATTTACACAATAATTGAATAATATATATGTAATTTTTATGTTATAGGAGGAGATGGTGCCTACATCTTCATTTATAGAGCTAGCTTGTGGGCCATCCATTACTTCAATTGTCGATGTTACTAGGCCACTGTTTACATATACAGAGCTAAAATTTTGAGTTAATATTATAATCTATGTATATGTTTTTTTTTATATATAATAATCATACACATTCAAATTAAAATATGAATGACAATGATTTGAATACAAATTATATGTGAATACATAACCTAATAATAATGAACCTTCTATACAATCACCTTAAATGTCTAATGATATCTTTCTCATATTTTTTTCAAAATATATTATTACTCCTATTTATTGTAATCATATTTCTAGTGTTCATTCACCTTTTCAAAATTCCATTAACGCTTCATGTTTTTCTTGTTTATCATCTCTTCTTCATAGTGTTTCTTAAGTACACAATATTTTCATTGTTACCTATAGTACCACTACTTATCTTCCAAATCCTTAAGTTTGTTCCCTTGTGTGAATTATGCATGCTATGTAATAGTTTAAGTCCTATAGAAAACTAAGTGAGATTGTTTGTTCAGCTGATGACAATAGTAGACACTCCTCCATCTCTATGAGCAGAGACAAACATAGAGATTTTTACTACAATGCCATATACACAAGCACTCACATAGGTACATGTTAATTTATAATTTTGAATTGTAAAAATTGATTTGTTTTAATATTTTTATTACATACTTGAGCAAATATAACTTATGTGAATGTTTTGTGTATGCATGTTTTTTGTATGACATCTGATAGTCCCATTCAGATGATTATTAGGGTATTTTCTCATGTTTTTTCCCAATTTCACACATTTATTCATGTACCTCAACTTGTCACTGACCATGGGTGGGTGTTAGGAGTAGATTGTACATAACCATGAGATTTTAGTAAGTGCATGTTCAATTTATTTTTTATTACATTTTAAAATTAATTTATAAACTTGGTTTCATGTATAGTATGTAAATTTTATAATAATATTTATATTGGAATAGGTTCAGATATAGGTGCGATATGAGCATATAAAGACCCAAAGTTAAACCTTGGATGAATCTAAGGCATTTGATGGATCTCCATCTATGAGCAAGGCATTCGAGGAAGAGTCTTCTTTGAGGAAGGTAAATAAAAAGGGAAACTATCTCAAGAGTAGGATGCCTTAGATTATGTACTTGTTTATATGTCTATATGTAAATGTGTGTTTTTTTGGTATTGTATGCATAGAATACATTCAACTGACATTCTATTATGTTGTTAGATGATGTAATATTTTGTATGCCTATAAGTCAATGTATATGTTATTAGCATTGTATACCTATATGGCATTCATATGACATTCTATTATGTTCTTATTTTGTATGACTTTATGGATTTTGATCCATAAACTCCACTAATAAACTCAAAGTGAAGTTCAAAATATGAATACTAAATTTCCCAAAACTTATCAAATTCTCAAAAAAACTCAAAAGAACTTGAAAAATGTTTTGGCAAAAATGTTCTTGTTTATTTGGTTGGATTGGAATGATCAAAAGACTTGTTGCTTCCATTTACCAATTAAACCGGTTTTTGTTTTTTACATCAAATATTGTAAATTGTCAAAATTTAATCTTTGCATGATTTCATAATTAAAAAATTAGAAAACTAAATTAAAACATGCAAGCAAATGACAAATTACCATCTGACATTGATAATGGAGTTTGGCATATTTTGCCTACATCTCTAGGTCCACCCAATAGTGAGGACCGTTTCTATTAAATTTGCACAACAAATGGCTTACAAATTCTTGAAATGCTGCACAACTTCCCTCAGGCCTGATCTCTATCCAAGAACTCCACCTTACTGATATACTCAAGCTCGGTCATACAAAATCCTTCCTCAGTCTTCAACCCCTTCCAAATGTGCTTTGGTCCCTTCACTTAATCCATTGGTAAATCCAAATAATAATAAAACACTTCTCTTTTTAATTACAAAACACAATTAAAAAGGCTTACCCTCTATGTATAAGGTCAGATATTAGAGAAAATCCCATTTGGTAGTTATCTCCAAGCTTAAAACAAACTCTCGACCTCTTAAAATACAAATACACAGTCCAAAACCTGATAAATTCAAGTAAAAATTAGTGCCTTATATAACACTTCAAGACCCGTGGCTGAAGTGGTCAAGGCCTATCCCTTTTAGGTGCTAGGTCTTGAGTTCAAACCCTCTGTCCTCCATTCTAGGTGCCTAGGGATGAGGACAAGGGCGGCCTGCCTCCTTGGGCACACTTTGACCAGGTTTGAATTTTTATTCCCTCCATTTTAGGTGCTCAGAGTTTATGCTTTGTCCCACATGCAAGCGCTTGGTAAAAGGATAAGGTTTTAAATAGCTTGTCACCTCCTTGGAACATGTCAATGCCATTTTTCCACATGCCAAATGGCTATTGGCCCACTTGGCTTTTCAACAGTGCCATGTGTTGACCTCTGATAGGTCCAAATGTCGATACATTTTTGAATCACGTGCCAAATGTTGCAAGTGATTTTTTTTGACAAATCTTCAAATGACCATATCTTGAGAATTTAGACTCCATTTTGTGAACCAAAAAAAGCATCAGAAAGCTCTCAACAAGATCTAAAGTGTGCCACCACTGAAACTCTAACTTGAAACCTTTTTCAGAACCAAATTTCTAATCACACCTCCCCAATGGAGGGCTTTTGGTCTCCAAAAGTCCAATATCCCTTGAAACTACAAACTGGTCTACTACATCCATGAAAACATAACCCAATCATAGCAAGAGATATAAACAATTGAATTAAAATGATTCACATTCAAACTATAAAAATTCCTAATCTAAAGGCATGGGTAAGTGAATCTGCAACTGTCAAAGTGATTACAACATATCAAACTGCCTGCCCAAATGTCACATCCTGTAAAGTAGTGAATTGCCAAAAACTGAAACAACTCCCAGTGTAACTACAAGATAAGTTTATAATGCAAACAACATACAATAAATGTTTTGGACATGTTGTAATACAATGCCCTAGTATGGGACTTATATGCTCAGTAAATGCAAACAACCTAAAGTGTATGCTGCCTAACATTTAAACATGCCCAAAGGGTCTTAAACATGCATCTATACATCCATGTGCCAAAGATACAATCAAAATAGCAGTCTAATAAGTGTTGTAAGGAATCAAATCAACCTACAACCTTGTAGTCTGCTATTATCTCCAACTGATCAAATGATTTTAAGTCCTCTAGACAACTCATACAGCTTAAATAGGAGATCAAAAACTTAGAGTTATCAAGAAGTGAGAATTGAAAAACTTCATATGATAAACCTGTCTTAAAGTGTTCCCACCAACTCTAATCTACATCTATCAAATCTTGTTCATTCCCTTAGGTGAATTTTTAACCATGCTTTGTAAAAAAAATGTAGTGATAATCCACTTAACCATTTCTTTCTTCCTAGTGAAATTGATTGTCTTCGTGGATTCCTTAGCAATTGCATATTGTTGACTTAACCTCTTTAATGGATTTTTACTTGTAGGTTTTACCTTATCCTGGGTTGTATTGTCAACTGCATTATGGATTGAATTAGCTTCATTAACCTTAGTGAGAGGTTTGTAAATCATCTTAGTTCTAACATTACTTGAATGTGAAGATGCATGAAGCTTAAAACATCTATCAATCCTATGTCCACTCACTTTACAATGAGTACAAACATCCTTCTTAGGTGAGGGTCCCCTTTTGCCAATTCCCAATTTAACATGAAAATGGTCTTTCAAACATGCAATCTGCTTCAATAAAGCATTTCATTTCCAACAAGTCTTAGCACTATGGTTATTCATCCCACAAAAAGTGCATGGAAATGATTGCATTATCTTCTATTCATTATATCCAAACTTCTTAAAAGTATCAATTAGATCAAAAGATTTAGTGTAAGAATCAGGAGGTGGAATCTCAATACCTCTTTTACCTTTACACCTTTGAACTAGTGGCCTAGAACCTTCGCTATTGGAAGCTCATCTTCCTTTAGCCATGGAAGAAACTTCTCCATCATCCACCTGCACACTAGTATAACCCAAACCTACATGAAGAGGTCTATGCTCAACCTAAATTGGGTTAGATATACCTTAGCTATTTCTACCAAGTCTTCCTCCATTATAACCCATTTTAAACAATAATTTAGATCCTATGCCCTTAGTGTATCTTTTAAAATCACCAAAAACAATATTACTAGAATCTAAATCTGAAATGCTAGAAGAAGATGAAGATTCCTGTGGTGAAAAACTTACACTGCACTTAGTCATAGTCTCTGCATCTGAAGTTGAAGGCTTTACCTTTTCACACTCACCACATTGCAATCTAATTGAGAGCTCATCCTTAGATTTAAGCTCTGATTTTAAACTTGCAATTTGCTCTTCAAGGGAATAGAGCTTGCATCTTAAGAATGCATTCTCATTCTGAATCTGGCTGTTGATGCTTTCAAGCTCTTCCATCTTGGCTTTATGTGACAACTTGCCCATGGTTTCCTACAAACACACTGATTCCACAACTGCACACTACAATCTAATCAAGTGATATGGATAACCAATGAACTAAAAGCAACTGTCAAAACTCAATCAAAAGCTAACCCAACATTCTAACTGCTCTGATACCAACTTGATCCGTAAACTCCACTGATAAACTCAAAGTGAAGTCAAAATATGAATACTAAATTTCTCAAAACTTATCAAATTCTCAACAAAACTCAAAAGAACTTGAAAAATGTTTTGGCAAAAATGTTCTCGATTGTTTGGTTGGATTGGAATGATCAAAGACTTGTTACTTCCATTTACCAATTAAACCAGTTTTTGTTTTTTACATCAAATGTCGTAAATTGTTGAAATTTAATATTTGCATGATTTCATATTTAAAAAATTAGAAAACTAAATTAAAACATGCAAGCAAATGATGAATTACCATCTGACATTGATAACGGAGTTCAGCATATTTTGCCTACATCTCCAGGTCTGCCCAATAGTGAGGACCGTTTCTATTAAATTTATGCAATAAATGGATTACAAATTCTTGAAACACTGCACAACTTCCCTCAGGCTTGATCTCTATCCAAGAACTCCACCTTGCTGATATACTCAAGCTTAGTCACATGGAATCCTTCCTCAGTCTTCAACCCCTTCTGAATGTGCTTTGGTCCCTTCACTTAATCCTTTAGTATATCCAAATAATAATAAAATACTTCTCTTTTTAATTACAAAACATAATTAAAAAGGCTTACCCTTTGTGTATAAGGTTGAATATTGGAGAAAATCCCATTTGGTAGCTATTTACAAGCTTAAAACAAACTCTCAACCTCTTAAAATACAAATACACAGTCCAGAACCTGATAAATTCAAGTAAAAATTATCAAGTAAAAATTAGTGCCTTATATAACACTTCAATACCCATGGCCGAAGTGGTTAAGGCCTATCCATTTTAGGTGCCAGGTCTTGAGTTCAAAACCTCCTTCCTCCATTCTAGGTGCCTAGGGATGAGGACAAGGGTGGCCTACCTCCTTGGGCACACTTTGACTAGGTTTGAATTTTTCTTCCCTCCATTTTAGGTGTTCAGACTTTATGCTTTGTCCCACATGCAAGCGCTTGGTAAAAGGATAAGGTTTTAAATAGCTTGTCACCTCCTTGGAACATGTCAACGCCATTTTACCACATGTCAAATGGCTATTGACCCACTTGGATTTTCAATAGTGCCACGTGTCAACCTCTGATAGGTCCAAATGTCGATATGTTTTTGAATCACGTGCCAAATGTTGTAAGTGATTTTTTTGATAAATCTTCAAATGACCATATCTTGAGCATCCAGACTCCGTTTTGTGAACTGTGAAAAGCATCAAAAAGCTCTTGACGAGCTCTATAGTGTGCCACAACTGAAACTCTGACTTGAAACGTTTTTTAGAACCAAATTTCTGATCATATTTATGGATACGTGTGTGTGTGTGTGTGTGTGTGTGTGTGTGTGTGTGTGTGTGTGTGTGTGTGTGTGTGTGTGTGTGTGTGTGTGTGTGTGTGTGTGTGTGTGTGTGTGTGTGTGTGTGTGTGTTAACACTTTGTGGTGATAAATTTTACCATACAATTTAGCTCACATTATTATTGCAAAACTAAATTTTATGGCTATATGGTGATATTGTATATTTGATCATCTTTAATATTTCCTTCATGTAATTTATTAATACTAAAAATATTTCAATGTGTTTCAATTAAAACTATATGGAAGACAAAAGTATCATGTTTGAGATAGAGTCATATATTACTATAAAGTATCTCTCTTGTTTGGGATACATAATTTATCACTATTCTAATGTGGATACCCTTTTTACATTGGTTTAATATCATTTTGGACTTGATATTCACATTTTGTAAATTCATTGAATTTATATGCATATTGCATTTCTATTATAAGTACTTCATTGAAACAAATAATGAAATACTCATCACTTGTATACCTTATTTAGATGCCCATATATATTTTACTTTTGCATGTTTGATGAAGTGGTTATGTTCTACCTCCTCCTTTGGTATGTTTTCTCTTTGGATATGCTTTGCATTTTTGTTTGGAGACTCTTCTTTGGCCCTTTGAAGTAGTACAGAATTGTAATTATCATTTCTCCTAAGGAATTAGAATATTTTGTGGTTAAAGATATTTTATAATTATCCCTCTCCACTCCACTCAGCTTGGCCATTTCATGTTTCTCTATCATTTGAGATAGTTATTTCTTCTCCATTTGATAAATCTCCATGTTCATATTCACTTGGTTGCATTTCAAATTCAAAATCTTGATCCTCTACATCAGATCCAAACATGTCATTTTGATTCAAAATCACCTCAATGATTGAATTTAATAGTTTAATATCATGCACTACATTTGGCTTCTTTTTGTTACCTCTAGTAGAGCCTACTACTTACAATGGGCTCAAAAAATCACAAGAATTTTCATATCATAAAAGCTAATATAATTTTGGTTATTATCATTGAGTATTTAGAAGAAAATAATAATACATAGAGGATTATCTTTCATCACATGATTCAAAAAATTATGAAAAAGATAAGAGCTAATTCAATTTCCATTAGGATTTAAATTTAGATATTTACCAATTTTTCCATATGTATATGCCAGTTATAAAATCATATATTTATTTACTTATGTGTATGTGTGTCTCTCCAAGCATGATTTTACTAATTTAAATATATTAAAATCATGCCCACACAACCAACACACACACACACACACACACATACACACACACACACACACACACAC
Organism: Torreya grandis; assembly: GCA_037957365.1. Taxonomy (NCBI): domain Eukaryota; kingdom Viridiplantae; phylum Streptophyta; class Pinopsida; order Cupressales; family Taxaceae; genus Torreya; species Torreya grandis. The sequence continues at coordinate 2,307,524 of JARHVA010002313.1, forward strand.
ACACACACACACACACACACACACACAGAGAGAGAGAGAGAGAGAGAGAGAGAGAGAGAGAGAGAGAGAGAGAGAGAGAGAGAGAGAGAGAGAGAGAGAGAGAGAGAGAGAGAGAGGCACACTTTGTATATATATAGCTAGCACACATTAAATAATTTATATTTGTGAACCTCCAATATGAAACAAGAGAATAGTCATAATCATATATAACATATAAACTAATGTAGGTACAATAGAATTTTGGGGCATTGAAAAAAATAATTTAGTTCTATTTCAACATATATTTATTAACCTAGATTAATATAACCATTAGATAGAGTTATTGAGACCTTGATGAATAAATTAATGTCATGTATATTTCCATACTTATTATATTCATGGTCACTCACAAAAACCATGTCTGTCTTTGCTATGCTTCATAGGACATGTCATTTTTAGCATCATTGAAGCTATAATTAGAGAACTCCACCTTTCATGTTTCATGTATTGGAACTAGTGCCACCAAGATGTTTGGGGTGGTGGATATCATCCAAGACTATGTTCTTGACCTCTGATCATGCCTAGTAGAGAGACCCATCACCCATTTTGGCCTCAAGAATGCCCTTCTTAAAACAAGAACAAATGTCATTTTTAATCCTAACTTGCAAGCATGCTTAAAATAGAAATTATAAATCATTGTCATAAACCAAAAGAAGCCTTAAATTCATGTTAAATCCTTATAATTTCATTCCAAATGACATTGATGGAACCTTCTAGACTAATCTGTGGCACAAGCTCCATTGATGGGCCCTAAAATGCAATTTTTTTGTAGTGAAGAGACAAGTGTCTATCCTTCAACTTGTATTTCCATATCTGAGACCTCTATGAATAATAAATTACTTCAAGCACATACATATAGGGAGATGAGATGTGTTACCATGACCATAATGTCCAAATCCACCCAGATGCATGTTTTCACTATTGTTTAAGAGCATGAATAATAGTGATAACAAATGTTGTCAAAGTTGAAATTGTAGTTACAGAATTCCACCTATGGTTATTTGTGGATCAAAACTAGAAATAAAAACACATCCAAGATTATGGATAACATATATTACCATTTTATTGTCCATTAATAATGCATAGTTGAGAGACCCACCACCCATTCCATCCTTAAGAACACCCTTCCCAAAATAAGAAAAATACAATTTTAAACCCAACTTCAGTCATGCATGAAATAAAAATTGTAAGTCTTTGGAATGAACTAAAATAATCCTCACGTTCATGTCAAATCCATATAATTTCACCCTATATCATGTATATGTAACCTTCAATACCAATATGTGGCATAAGTTGTAGTGATGGATCCTGAAATGCAACTTTTTTCCAGTGAAGAGGCAAGTGTTTGCCTCCCAATTGGTATTTCCACATTTGGGACCTCTTGGTGAAAATACATCACTTTGAACATGTATATATAGTAAAATTACACATTATACCATGACCAAGATGTCCAAATAGACCCATATGTGTGTTTTCACTACTATTTAAGAGCGTGGAAACACTAATAACAAATGTTGTCCAAATTGAAGCTACAATTGGAGAATTCCACATATGGTGATTTTTCACTCTAAACTAGAACTTATAACACATTTGGGGTGATGGAAACATCCAGGACCATGTTATTATCCTCCCATTATTCCTAATCAAGAGACCCACCACCCATTTTGGCCTCATGAATGCCCTTTCCAAAATAATAAAAATGCATTTTTAGCCTAAATTCATGCATGCATAAAATGGAAACCATAAGTCAATGGCATGAATAAAAAGAAAAATATATTTAAAAAAAAATACATATAATCTCACCATATATCATGTTGAATTAACCTTCCATACCAATATGTGGCACAAATTATAGTGATGGAAACTGAAATGCAACTTTTTTCTAATGAAGAGACAAGTAACTGTCCTCTAACTGGTATATCTACCTTTTGAACCTCCAAGTGAAAATAAATAACTTTTGTAACATATATATATATATATATATATATATATATATATATATATATATATATATATATATATATATATATATATATATATATATAGGAAAATTACATGTTATACCATGACAAAAACATTCAAATCCACTTAGATGCATATTTTCACTACTGTTTAGAAGTGTGGAAACACTGACAATAAATGTTATCAAAGTTGAAGTTACAGTTGAAGAACTCCACCTTTGGTGATTCATGGATTGAAATTGGAAATACCAACACATTATAAATGGAATATAATTTATAATACCAAATTATTTTCCTCCCATAATTCATTATCAATAGACCCACCATCCATTTTGGCCTCAAGAATGCCCTTCCCAAAACAAGAAAAATGTAGTTTTTAGCTTAAATTCAGAAGTGTGTAATATAAAAACCACAAGTAATTGAAATGAACCCAAAAAACCATACCACGCATGTTTAATCCATATAATTTAAACAAAAATAACTTAATTTAACCTTATATACTAATCTATGGCACAAGTTGTAATGATGGGTCATGAAATACAACTTTTTATAGTGAAGAGACAAGTGTTTATCTTCCAACTAGCATTTCTACCTCTCAGAGTTATAGGTGAAAATAAATAACTTAAATAAAGTATATATAGGAAAAATAAATTTTTTTCCATGACCAAAACATCCAAATCCACTCGGATGTGTGTTTCATTTATTGAGCATGGAAACACTAACAATAAATGTTATCAAAGTTGAAGTTGCAGTTAGAGAACTCCACCTCTAGTGTTTCATGGCTTGAAATTGGTGATGATAACACATCCAATAGGTTTATAATGTATAATTACATGTTATTTTCCTCTAATAACACTTGATCAAGAGACTCACCACCCATTTTAGCCTTAAGAATATCCTTTCCAAAATAAGAAAAATATAGTTTTTAAGCCTATCTTCAGGCACGCGTAAAATAGAAACTATAATTCATTAGAATGAACCATAAGAATAATTATTTTCATGTTTAATCCATGTAATTTTAATTTGAATAAAATTTATGGATAATTTATGACCAATTTATGGTATAAGTTACAGTGATGGGTCCTAAAATACAACTATTTTTATAGTGAAGAGATAAGTGCTTGTCTTCCAGTTGGCATTTTTACCTCCAAGACATTTAAGTGAAAATACATCACTTTTAGAACATATAGATATTAAAATTACATGTTATACCATGATTATGACATACAAATCCCCCAAGATGCATGTTTTCACTATTGTTCAAGAGTGTGGAAACACTAACAACAAATATTGTCAAAGTTGAAGTTACAATTTGAGAACTCCACTTTCAATTCTTCATGGATCAAAAATAACACTAAAAACATGTCCAAGGTGGAAGATAAAATATATCACCATTTTATTTGCCTCCCATAATTCCTAGTCAAGAGACCCACCACCCATTTTTGTCTTAAGACTACCCTTCCCAAAACAAGAAAAAATGTAATTTTACATCCTAACTTCAAGCATGCATAAAATAAAAACCATGATTCATTGGAATAAATAAAAAGAAACCTCACATGAATTTATAATCCCTATAATTTCAACCTAGATCATGTTGATATAAATTATATATGAATCCATGGCATAAGTTGTAGTGACGGGTCCTGAAATGTAGCTTTTTTTAAGTGAAGAGACAAGTGCTTGTCCTCTAATGGGTATTTTCACATCCAAGACTCCCAGGTGAAAATCCATAATTTTGAGAATGTCTACATAGTAAATTTTCATTTGGTTCCATGACCATGATTTTTAAATCCAACCAGATGCATGTTTTCACTATTGTTTAAGAGTGTGGAAATAGTGGCAATAAATGTTGTCAAATTTGAAACTATAGTTAGAGAACTCCACTTTCAATGCTTTATGGCTCAAAACTAGCACTGATAACACATATAGGGTGGTAAATAATGTCTAGTAATAGTTTATTGGCCTCCAATAATTCCTAATCAAGAGACCCACCACCCATTTTTACCTCAAGAATGCCCTTCCCAAAATAAGAAAAATGTAATTTTTAACCTAACTTCAGGCATGCATAAAATAGCAATAATAATTCATTAGCATAAACCAAAATAACCCTAAGTGTATGTTGAATCCATCTAATTTAACACTAGATCATTTTTAGTTAACCTTCTATATGAATCTATGGCATAAGTTGTAGTGATGGGTCTTGAAATATAATATTTTTAGAGTGAAGAGATAAGTGTTTGTCCTCTAATTGGCATGTCCACCCTCGGGACCTCTAGGTAAAAATAAATCACTTAAATCACACACACACACACACACACACATGGAAATGACACGTTCTCCCATGAACACAATTTCCAAATCCACCCAGATGCATGTTTTTACTACTATTTAGGAGAATGAAAAAATTGATAATAAATGCTATCAAAGTTCAAACTATAGTTAGATAACTCCACTTCTGGTGTTCGTGGCTTGAAAGTGGGGATTACAACACATTTGGGGTGGTATATAACATTTAGGACAACATTATTATCCTTTATTAATTCTCTATCAAGATGCCCACCACCCATTATGGCCTCAAGAATGCCCTTCCCAATATAATAAAATTGTAGTTTCTAGTCTGACTTCAAGCATACATAAAACAAAAACCAGAAGTCATTGGCATGAACCAAAATAACCTTGACATGAAAGTTGAATCCCTATAATTTCACCCTTAATCACCTTTATTTAACCTTTAATATCAATCTATGGCATAAATTACAGTGACAGGTCATGAATACTTATATTAAGCTTCACTTAGCTTCAAAAATATGCAATTCTTTACTTAAAGTGCCAACCATGTGAAGGTGGAAGCTTATTTGGCACCACTAACCTATAAAAAAAATATTAATAAGTAATTAAAAATTAAATTTATATTTACTAACAAAAAAATCAATAAAATTTGGTAAAATTAAATACTTCTACATTTGACAAGTCAACATACCTTGGAATTTCAATCCAATGAACCACTATGATCTTCTTTAATCTTGATAATAGAAAGAATAAATTCATGGTCTAACTTAAAAAAAATTCATAGATTATTTTTTAATGGCCTCCCATGATATTTGACCAATTTAATACTTTTTACAAGAACCAAATTTGAATGTTTTAATATCTTCCTATGTGTTCAAAAGTTTTCAAATAACCATACATCTGAATTTTTAAAAGGATAACATCAAAACCAAGTTCCAGTGATAACTACAGACCTAATGGGATAGTCAATGTTTTATCCATCTATAAATGGGGTCATTGTTTTTTAATTTTCCTATACACATTGGAATAAGTAGTAATATGTTCCCTCTTCATTGTCCTCATCAACAATAACTACAAAAACATGCCCTATATCACAAAAAGCAAAATTTTAATGACATTGTTAGGATATATAATGGGAGTAAATAGTACATAATGATTAATATTCTACATGGCTTCAATATATTAAATACATGGTCAAAGTCATGTGACAATGTCATATCTATAAGTTGTAATGTTGGTGAAACTTGATATGTGTTAATTGGAATTAGAGTTTTACATTTCCATTCATCCACCCATTCTTTAGACTCACACTCATTCCAAATAGAGTCCATGCATGTAGAAAAAAACATGACAAGTGTCTTATATGAATAGTCCAATAATTTTCATTTGAGTTTAAAAATTAGTGGAGCTCATTTGATCCCATTATATTCATACAATCCTCATATTTTGCTAAGTGTTCTTCCTCCAACAACTAGAAATATCTATAAACAATAGAATTTTATTGAGGACCATGACCCATTTTATCATTACACCATGTACCACCTTCAAAATTCAACCCCTCTCATATAATGGCTCTTTTTACACATGCTCTAGCACTACCTGCTCCCCTTTTCCATGGCCAACCTCAATGAAATTCAAAATATGTTCTACACTGGTGGTAACATGCATCCTATTCAACTAGTAAAACATCCTTGCATTCTTGAATTATGATGTAAAATTGTCTAACCAAAATTGATGTTACTTTAAATTAATGTTCCTCTTAGTTAATAGTCCATATAACATATCAAAAAAATCTTGAATGTACTCTTTAAAATTTGATTAGTCATCACTAACATATAAATGGTACTCCCTTAATATTTTTTTATCTTTATTTGTACCATTAGGTGCATGCATGAATTTTATATGCATGAATATGGAAACCTATATTGAGTTGTAATATTGTGACTAAACTTCCATTTATAGTTTGAATGTGTAATTCTCAACAAAGTCGACTACTAAAAATTTTGAACCAAGTGGGAATGTGTCATTAATTATCTTGAAATGTTCATCCAACCATCTATTCATTTATGTGATCCTTGCACACTCATAAATAATTTCCTTCCTAAATTTGACCATAAATTCTAAAATAGGTATCTATTTTGTAACAAGCTCACACTTTTTATATTTTTTGCCATCTTTTACTTGATAAGTCACAAATTTATATTTGTAGATACCAACTAATTCATATCCAATTGCACTTATACTCTCCTCATGGATATAATTTTTTAAAACCACCACAAATACTACAATTTCCATCCAAACATGTTTTGTTATAAAATAATTGTCCATCTAGTCTTTCACAAAAAACTGGTTGGAATAAATTCCTTGGATGATTTTGGTAGAAATTATTTGACACACTCCTATAAAATGTTTTTAGTATGAAAATAATAATGTATATTGTGAAAAACATCATAAAACATGTTTCCTATAACAAGTGGTGTGTGTGTATGTGTGATTTATTTTTACATAAAATAATTTGACCATCTAAAAATATTTTTAACTAATAGAAATTTGTGGATATTTTTATAGAAACTTAGAGTAAACTTGTGTCTAGGTCATATCCAATAATTTTTTTAGTTGTGGTTCATTGTTATGATAACCAACTCTTCTTTTAACTAGACACATTGTATTGGTTGAAACTCTTGTATTATCCCAAATTTGTGCAAGTAAATATTTGAGATCATTGGCTATAGCCATGTCCTTTATTTTAAGTCTATGAGAGAATACCTAGAGCTTAGTGATATTGGCATCATTAAGTCTTTGGAATATTCTAGTTGCTTTCATTAATATTTTTCTATTTATGTCTAGTATTCGACTAGTTTTTTTAATCAATCATTTTTCCCTATTTGACCACTTACTACACAAGTTAGAATTATATGTCGAGTAGCATTACAATAGTTTTTGCATGATTTTGGGCCTATAATATGTTTTTATCATGTAGATTTTAAATTATTTCATTGTTTTTATTATCCATGTTAGATTTTATCAATTTCATGTTAATCAATTTCATCGATGAAATAAACACTTGACATTTTTACTATCAAAATTAATTTATCAAATCAATTATTTCAATTTTTTTTAGCTAGTCTTATTGAATGGTGGTCAAATATGATGTTATGCATTGGTCTATAAATGTTTTTATAAACTTTAATTAAATTCTTTCCTTTTATATGAATAATACTTAGAGGTGTTGTTAATGGTGGAATTTGTTGAGAGGGTGTTTCAAAATCGTTATGTTCACTACCAGTTTCTTCATTATTACATTCATTATTTAGTTATGGGATAACATTTTATTCATTGTTACTTTCATCATTATGTGTTTCCATGAAATTATCTTCATTTATATGGGGTAAATAATCATGCATAGGTTCATCATCAATAAAATCACAACCTTTATACTTTTAGTGTGAACTTGTAACATAATTTGAACTTCTAGGTAAATATTCATCATTGTTATTCAATTCATTATTATCAATTTCATCATTATCTATAACATTTGACTCATTAGGGATAGTGTTTTTAAATTTTATCAAACAAAATCATTTCATTTAAACCTTTTTTTCTCTCAATTATTATAATTTATTTGATGTTTTGTGATTTAACTTCTTCCTCTTCTTTGAATGAGCTCCATCACCCATGAATAGACAAAGAACAATTTGAAATTCCTTTTGATGGTGGGGACCTAAAGAACAATTTGATTAATTTTGTTGGTGGGGGACACAAATAACAATTTTACTCCTTTTTTCTTCACAATGTAAAATATAAAATGATACATAGAATGTTTGTAGGGTCAAAATTCTCAAAACACTTTAAAAATAAGCATTGGATAATGACATTATATATATAGAGATAATAATGTGTACACATTATTTTTATTATCCTTTTGTTATCATATATCATATTATTATGATATATGATTATATTAAATGTTGTAAACCTATGTTATATTATTATTCCATGGTTGATTTAACCATATGTTTCATCCTATACAATCGATTGAGCCATAATTTAGGTTCTTGGGGCTCAATTTAGTCCAAATCACATGTTTAATTAGACAAATTAACTAATTGTATTAAATCATGACTAATTTAGGCCCAAATCATGTCTCTAATTACACCAAAAGACTAATTTATCAATTCATGATTAATTTAGACCCAACTCAGCTCTTTCTCTTATCTAGTTAGGTTGAAAGGGCTCAAATTGGCCCCAATTTCTTTATTGATTGAATTGGTTGACTTTCTAATTTATTTTTCTATGATATTAGGGTAAATTGAACCCTAAATTATTTCCATATAGTAAATTTCATAGGATTCAATTTCATTGAACTTGCATCAATAATTGTAACAATGGACTAATTGGGTAACTATGTGGGGAAACAAGAGGTAATTTGGCCCCTAGAATAACATCGTAGATTTGTAGTTAGGTTAATTGGCCCTAATTACCTTTATATTTCCATTTATAATAAAATTAGGTTGATTAATACATATGTTTCATCTTATACAATCAATTGACCCATAAATTAGATTCACATGGCTTAGTTTTTCCCAAATCACATTCTTAATTGAACCAATTGACTAATTAGATCAATTCATGATATAATCAAACCTAATTTATCCCAAAATCATGCCTTACTCTTGTAGTTAGGTTGAAGGGGCTCAAATTAGACCTAATTTCCTTTGTGATTGATTGGTGGACTATTTTATTTATTTTTTTATGATATTGTGGTCTATTGACCCCTTAAATTACATCATGTATAGGCAAAATTAGGTTCATGGGATTCAATTTCATCCAACTTAAAGTACTAATGCTAAAAATCAACTAATTAGCTCAATATGTCAAAAAATATGGGCTAATTTAACCCTAAATCACATCATAGACTCTTATTTAGGTTAAAAATAGGTTCATATTTACCCCAATTAACTTCATGTTTGCATTTGTGATAAAATTAGGGTTTAATATTTATGTTTGTAACAATCAACTAATATGGTCAAATAAAAACCAAGATGTTATCTATGAGTCAAACTCTTATATCGTAACAAATTTAACACTTTCTAAAACAAATAATTAATAGAGAACATGTTTCTTGAAAATCATTCTCATGGTCAATTTTTAAGTGAGACAGTTTGACCAATTCATGCCTCAACGATACTAGTGTAGGTTTCTATTCATTCATGCTTATTATCCCTTGCTTACATACAAAACATTTACAGTGAATTTTTTTTATTCTAAAACATATCAAAGCATGAATTGGATAAAATATTATTATTTTACCTATATTAATATTAATTATCCACTACATGCTTTGTAAAGTATGTAGGAATACCACCTAGATCATGGTTTCCTCTTTCATTGCATTGTTATAGACCCTTCCAAGTACACCTAGGTTATAAATGAGTACATGATACACATGGAACTATTCCTCATCATACCCATACACTATTATCTATCGGTCATTTATGTGCCCTTCACCTTAAAAAACATGGATTTGATTAAATATTCTCCCATCTACATCCTCTTTGGTCTTCTTGGTTATTTATCACATATGAAGCCATTCCTCCCCATATCCCAATTAATATTAGCTATTAGTTGTTCATGTGCCCTTCACCTTCCAAAAAATGGATTTGACTAAATATTATCCCACCTCCCATCTATATCCTCTTTAGTCTTATTGGTTATTTATCACATACTAACCCATTCCTCCTCATATCCCAAGTACTATTAGCCATTAGTCATTAATGTGCCCTTCACCTTTCTAAGTAGTTTTTTGACTTTAGTCCAATCCATTACAATTTACAACCTCTTTATTTCTCTTTGTCATTATTCACATGTATCTATTCATCACCATACCCAAAGTAATATTAGTCATTGGTTATCCATTTATCCTTCACCTTCCCAAATGAGGCTTTGAATTCAGTTTGCTCCCTCCTATCTACATCCTATTTATTCCTTTATCACTTTATACTTACCCTCACTTATCCTATTCAAATTTAAAAAACTTTATTCCAATTGAGAAGGAAAAACTTAAAGCCAACTTTATTTTTAATGTAGACACTTAATTTTGTTATGGTTGTATTTATTAATGGTTAAATTGCATTATTTTAGGGTACTATTATGTTTATTGATCAATAGTCTCGTGCCATTATACCCCTAATTACCTCTCTCTTTCCTATCTCCTTCCCTCATGTTTCCTTGGATTTATAATATTTTATCCAAAAATGTACTCTATGTGGTTTTGGACCCAAAATTATATCCTGTATAATTCTAGGGGTGGGTGCTTTTGACCCTTTTTTGAGGCCTCTCATGTCATTTGATCTTGTTTTGTTGTTTTTATTTCTTGATTTTTGTTTTCTTGTGTGATAATAAAGTCCTAATTTAAATTCAATAAGTAGATAAATACAATAGTTTTATTAACATATAGGACATTGAAGAGATATACAATGAGTGTTTGAAAGAAATCAAATCAAGAATTTATATTAGTGATCCAAGAGTTTAATGAAATATGATACATTTATTAGTGAAACAAGCATTCATTATAACATGAAAATTCATATGAAGTATACTCTATAATCATTGGATTTCCCCATTGACATTATTTATACTTGGTTCATTTCTTGAAATATTGTGATATGTGAATAGACTTGGTAAGTAGTTAGTGATTAAAAACACAATCCCCAAAATGACCATTTTCCTTATACATTTATAGGTTTACTTGCCTTATTAGGGTTTTCAAGGATATTAGTTTCCCATAGATCTAAACAATTTTTAGGAAATACTAATGAATTTTTTGACCTCTAGACTAGGCAAACAAAGTTGTCAAATCATTTTTTCATCATTTTTTGTTTGTCATGTTTGGCCTCATGATTTCATGAGTGTTCCTACTCTTTCAAAATTAATTGTATGGTTCTTGGAGCAATATTTGTTTGCCTTATATTTTTTGGATTTGATTTACCTTATTGTTTGTAATTATTTTGTATTATCTAATACTAATGAAAATTTATCAATTGGTGTGAAACTTGATATTCCTCTAAACCCCTCCATTGTCATTTATTACAACTAAAAAAATAAGTATGTATATAATATAGTATTATTGTTTTAAGTTTTATTAGGTTTATTTTCAATGTTTATGAATAGATGTTATGCAGTTAGACTTAGATATTTTTATTTATAAAATAGTTATAAGGGAAAACCAAATGTTTGATTAATAGTTTACTATATACATGATGCTCATTTAAACAAAAGCAAGCCAAAAATTTTATTGATACATTATGTAAATTTAAGATATATATGCAATCTCTAAAGATGTGAGTTTTTTGTCAAAACATATGGAACTTAATTCCTGATATACATTATGTTATGACAACATAGTGCATACACATTCCATAATTTATACATGTTCCATAATTAATATGCATTATCTTAAGTTTTAATTAAAAAACCAATCCTTTGATCTCTAAAATGTCTTGTATTTTTGAGCCAAAGGATTGAACATGTCAACACACAGCCAAATTTGAGAGTTTTGATTAAAAAACAAAAAAATAACTTCCATCACCAAATATACTAAGAATTTTAACAAAAAAATTCATTAAATTACTACCATGATGATGAGCATGCACTCTTATTTCCTAATACATGATTTTTATAATTTTTTGATTATTTTAAAGTTTTAATCAATGTTGATTTTCACTATAGCCTTTTTAGGCCACTACATGCCACAAATATACATGCCTATATATGTTTTTTTTTTTTTTTTTTTTTTCATGAATACAAATGAAAATAATATATATGGTTACAAAACTAGGCCTAATTCTTCACACATTCAAAAAAACAAAACTAAGTTTCTTTTTTTGAGGTAGTTAGGGGGTCGCACAATAGAGTATCCATATTTTATTAGATTTTACGATATGTTTAATTTTTAAAACAAAAAATTATTTATCAAAAAATTATAAAACAATATAGGTTAAAAACTAAATTATCTTATCTAAAGTTTCACCAAACAATTTTAAACAATATTAAAAGATGCTAAAAAATGAAGGGTTGTATGACTAGCTATCTACTTTATTTTCCTAAAAAAATAGGAGTTCTTATTCAAATTTTAGATGTTTTACCTATTTATACTTAACCATATTTAAAAAAAAAAGTTTCTTGTAAACTAAACTCAAAATGATACAATTCATGTTCTTACACCATCCTCAAATTTTTAGTTTAGCCATCTCAAATTATCTATAAAATTTTAGATTTCTCAATTTTTAGGAAAAACATGTCCACATAAACTTTGTGCACTTACCCTCCAATATTTTTTTTGTACCCACTTATATTGTGATTAATGATTTGATAGCTTTTATTGTTCCTATGAATAATATACATACAATTACAAGGGTTTATACTAGGAATAATACCTCTAAAACTAGTGTTATTATAGTTGATATAGGCTCAATTGAACTTGGTTCATCCCCTAAAAGGAAAACATAATCCTCCCATGTTTCCATGGATACCATTTTTGATATCATGGGTGTGTCTACCTCACCACCAGTTTCATAATCAAACATGCCTTTTTTTAATTGATATATTTAGTGCCAATAAATAACTCATCTACAATTTATATTGATGAAATGACTATTATACCCAGCTCATCAAAAGGAAAAGAAAAAAATGTTGAATCACATGATAAAAATTAAAAATGAAAGCATATTACTTTTAAATCTTCCACCCTCAAATCCATTGATGTCACTCCATCCTCACCCATTCCATCTTTAAATTTAATGGACCATGATTTCACCTTTTCCCTTCCATTCACTATCTCCACAACTCCACTTACCATTTCCCCTCATATAGTTCATTTATAATTTATATGCCTTCACAAGGAGAAGACTGGATTGGTAAACAGTGACTCTACTAAGTAGAGAGATAAGATTGGGTGATTATTTATGAACCCCAGATGAGGATTAAATTCTAAAAGGTCACTAACACCATGAATAGGGTAATTATAATAAAGATAAATATAGGTCAAACTCTACATTGGCATGAATTTGAAGAGAAATCATTTTCTTTGACTAAGAAGAAAAAGGCTAGAGGAAAACAACTCCCTAAATGCATTGAATATCCTCTTTCATTTATCTTGGATTCTAGTAAAGTAGTAGCCACCATGGTCAAAGGGATGGAGTAGGAGCTTAATAGACATGGAGCTTAGACCAAGTCCTTAGTATTATAGTGACTTGTTGAGTAGGTAGAAGAAGCTAATAGATCACTTTATGGTTTATTGATATAAATCTTGGAAGCAAGAAGATAAGGTGATCTACTGACTTAAAATATTAAAGCATATTTTATAATAATCATTCAGACATAGGCTACCATATTTGACAAAGTTAATTGAGTAATATTCTTTTTCACATCTAAATATTATGACCATTAAGGATATAGGCTTAGCTTAGAGTTTTATTCTCATGATGATAATTTATCTACTAGACTAGGATAGAGATATGTCTACTATAGGAGTGCATAAGATATTTGTAGAAGATAGGATTTTAGAATTTTTCCATGAGGGTAAAATTAAAAACTTATTTTTTCAAGATAGATAAATTGTTATGTAAGATAAATTTGATGCTCAGATAGATAGTTTCATCATGGATTTCAAGGATAGAGTTTTTAAAGCTAAGGATGGTGGAAGTTACAAGGTATTTGAACTAGTATCTAATTCCAAGGAGGATGTTGAAAGGGTATCTTTGTTAAATAAAAGTTTAGGGTATTAATTACAAATACATGAAATATTGATAAGGCATACAATGATGTTACTTAGAGTGCCCATCATGTCATTGGATAAGATCATGACTTTAATGCATGCAAATCAAATTTTAATAAACCTCAACCTTAGCCTCAATTTAAAAAATTTGATCCTCCAACTACTTCCACTCAACATGCATCCCCTAGTTCCCAAGTTAAAATTAGACCACCTATTATTGGAATTTCAACTAAAGTGTGTTAAAATTGAGATTCATTGAAGATTGTTAATTTTATGTATTTTCAAACTTGTTTTGAGAAGTTAACTGAAATGAACCATACATAATTTTGTATGAAAATTTACATGGACTTCATATTGGTGTGGCTTTGGCCACTTGTAATATATTTATAGTCTTATATTTACCCTTTCAAATGGGGGATGAAATTATGAATGCAATACAATCTCTGGTATTTTATATATGTTCTAAGTTTTATTATTTTCTTCACTTTCATGTACCATTTTATAGAGTTAATTTGAGATGTTAAATTACATTATTTTATTGAATGAAATTAATATGCTTATATTTTTTAGTGTAGTTGAATTGAGTATTTTCTAGTTTTATTGACTTATGATTGATCTCTTGTGGGTACTTAGGACTATTAATCGAGGTACAAGATAATTATAGTATAAGCCTTGAAGTATCACTATAGAGTTTAGACATAGGTTTGTGTTTACAATCATTCTTCGCTTAGACTCTTTATGCCATACTCATTTGAATCTGAGTTATTTCTAAAGTTAGGTTTATATTTGTAAACTAGCATTACTTTTCATTCACTTTAGCATAGTCTTTCCATCATGAATAACTAATCTGTTTAGGTAGGTATTTTATATTAGGGATATTTCATGGGAGATCATAGACACAAAACATTAACTAACATTTTCTCAACCATTATTCCACCAAATTGGTTATCTCAAAATTGCATACCTGCAACTTGTGCTCTAAGTTATTCTACAACTCTAAAACTAGAGGGTGTAGACCTATCATTGTTATTGAGTGGGTCTAATACAAACCATGAAAATATAATAATTATAATATATATCTTGGGATGAAAATAATGGTACATATTTTATCCATATAATATTACCTTGAAAATAACACTCCACTCTTAATGTTATTAAAGCAATGATGATGATAATTTTTTTAAAGGTTATTAATATAATAAGTTTCACTAGATAAGATGAGTAAAGTTATACAAAGAACTTAATGAGAAATGCATGTTCATATTTGAGCCTTTATCTTGATATTTAGTATGGAACTATGTACAAGTACAGGCCCTACAAGATGTTAAGTTAGGGGAGATGATAATACTGTAAACTAAAGGTGTTTGGAATTCATCGGTTCTCAATGACACTAAATTCATAGAGCATATAAATTAATGGTTAGAGGAACTCATCAATTATTTAAGGCATGAAAATATTATTCTATCCATATAATATTACCTTGAAAATAACACTCCACTCTTATTGTTATTAATTCAATGATGATGATAATTTTTTTAAAGGTTATGAATAGAATAAGTTTCACTAGATAAGATGAGTAAAGTTACACAAAGAACTTAATGAGAAATACATGTTCATATTTGAGCCTTTATCTTGATATTTAGTATGGAACTATGTACAAGTATAAGCCCTACAAGATGTTAAGTTAGGGGAGATGATAAGACTATAAACTAAAGGTGTTTAGAATTCATCGGTTCTCAATGACACTAAATTCATAGATCATATAAATTAATGGTTAGAGGAAATCATCAATTATTTAAGGCATGAAATTCACTGATTAGACATTTGAATCATTTTCAAGAAATAAGTCCCTAAAAAAAATAAATATTTGAATAATTGGCCAATGGGAGTTTGCTAGGAACTAAGTTGGTTCCAGATAGTCAACATAATGTTAATTCACCAATATAAATTAATATATTATTTAAATAAAAATTTAAACATTATATACCAATAATATATACATATATGATACACCACCCATGGTTTAGGAGTTACTTTCCAAAGTATAAATTCATTTATATGTTGATCACCTTTCAAGTATAGTTTGAAAAATTTGCTATGCTATTGTCTAAGAGCCAATTGTTATAATAGATCTAGGTAATAATATTGATAGATATTTGGTTATTTAAATATAATAAAATTTGTCATTAACCATGCTATAGTCTAGGTGATAATAGTTATAGTAGATTTAAGTGTTAATATTTG
The DNA here is from genome assembly GCA_037957365.1 of Torreya grandis. Taxonomy (NCBI): domain Eukaryota; kingdom Viridiplantae; phylum Streptophyta; class Pinopsida; order Cupressales; family Taxaceae; genus Torreya; species Torreya grandis. Next base: position 2,323,832 of record JARHVA010002313.1, read on the forward strand.
ATGGATAAATGGTTATTTCACATTTAATAAACCTTATCCTTACTCATGCAATAGGTGGTAGAATTAAAGTGGCCTACATGGCATATTAATTGTTGAGAGATTTTTTTTGTTTGAAGAGTGTATCTATATTAATATAAACAAGTATAAAGTATAACGCTAATCATAAAAAAAAGGGTGGAAATGTCACACCCCTATTAGAGGTACAATCTCTAGGGGTGAAATAGTGAGCCCAAATAATCCAACTTAAATTTCAATCACTTTCATGTTCTTAATAAATTACTATAAGCATTCATGAAGCATACACATCATTCATATAAATGAGCAAGAGAGGTAATGCAAGATCAATCACATAACACATGATATATGTGGGAAACCCTCTTGGGGGAGAAAACCCACTAGAACCTTCAATTATAATATTATCTTATAATAACAAGAACCAATTTAGACTAGCTACAATTGATCAAGGAACTACAATCCCTATTTAGTGAGACTACAATCCTACAAGGTGTTGCCACACCTATCTAGCCAAGCTACAATAATAAGCAAAAATTTATCATGTTTCACCTTACAAGAAGGATGCAACCACCTTAGATGTTAATCTATAACAATAACACCTATTAACACATCCACCTTTGAACTGATGTCTTCAACACCTTTTGATCGACCTTTGATTACCACTCTTCACCTTCGATCATACTTAATCTATAAGAGTACTATTCTACCAATATGATTATGACCTATAGGTTTAAAAAATATTCCTCAATATGTTATGATCTTCAATTCATCCATAGGGAACTCTACCCCTCATTTTATACACAATTTACACACACACACACACACACACACACTTCTCTCAAATTTCTCCTAATTCTCTCACTCAAATCTAGAAACCATCATCATTGGTTCCACTATTTATAGAGCATACTTGATAATTAACACCTTGGTTGGCCATTAGGCATACATTAACCCTTAAGTAAACTATCTCATCAAGACATATCTCAATACAATCTTCATATGTTGGCCATAACATTTATGGGTCACCCTTAAGCAACTACACCTTTTAATAAGGCCCTTGTAGCTCTTATAAGTCTTATGGAGATCTATTCACCCATTTAGCACATCAAAAATAAAAATAAGAACATATGACCACTTATAAAAGCATATTTCCACACTAAATTACCCCTTATTCATCCTAAAATGCTTATAGTTATCATTTCACTCTTATATGCAAGCTCAATCAACATTCTATTCACACAATCACCATGAACGAATACATAGTCAAATTCTAAACCTTTATTCATATTGTATATGATTTTTAAAACCTTTATAATGAAAAAAAATAATCCTCATGGAGTATAAAAAACTTCACAATATCCAATTCATCATGAAACATCGAAACAACATCTACACAAGCTTAATTATCCTTCTTGAGTCACTTGTAAAACAAGCACAAACACACAATCAAATTTTAACCTTCATAACTATGAATGTACACACTTTCATATATTAAAATAAATATTTTCATATGTTCCTTGTAGTCATATACCACTTTTATTTTTACACCTTTAGAAAATTCATCCTTGATCAAAAGATATGGTCCAAAAACCATAGATTGTTTTTTCGCTTTGCTAAATTCAAATATTCAACTATAAACAGTCACAGTTAAAATTTTAACAGTTGACCTCATCTCATGAAATATATGAATTTTGACTCAATATTCTCCATAAATTTATGTGGATCAATCAGGGATTTATCTTATAGTTCTCACTATTTGATCTTGCTAGAACCCCTGTGATAATGACACTCTGTACCCTCGCGTGCCTTCTGAGCACTTTAACTGTTAAACATCATGCACTTCTTACCATGTCACTCAACATGCATTGTTATATCAAAAATATATTATTTATTATTAACCATTATATCTTTATTTTTTCCTAATCTTTAATTCATGCAAAATAGACTAAGTATGGGGACCATTGCAATCTGTCTGAAAAGACAACTTTGAACCTCAATAACTTTTACCTCACTCACTTGCATGATCTTGAATTTGGACCATATGATATCATCACATACGATAATCCAAAAATGTGAAAATTTTCTCTTGAAATATTCACATGTGTGATATATAATGATATTAAAATGCTCACTCAGATTTTTATGCCACAGAGCCAACTATGTCAAAAACTTATTTAGAAGGCCAACTTTGAACTTGCATATCTTTTATCGTGATTCAACACTTGAACTAAAAGTCAACACAAATCAATTAGGAAAAAATAAAAACTCATAAGATCACCTTCTCTTAAAATTTCCACATGTGCCAGATATGACTACATCAAAATGCTTACTCGGCTCTTGCCATATTACAAATTTGGCTAAGTATGGGAAAACACTATCAAAATACTTGTGAGCCCAACTTTGCACTTGCATAATTTTTTCATGCTTAGGTGCATGACCTAATATTTATTACATAATAACTAATAACAATAAAAAATAAACCCATGTGACCATTTCCTCCTGAAACCTTCATGCATGTGAATGCTAACATCATCAACATGCTTACTTGGTTCTATTTGAACATAGAAAACACTATCAAAATGCCTGAGAGCCCAACTTTGCACCCACATATATTTGAATGATTTTAGGTAAATGATCTAGTATTTATCACATAATATATAGGGAATAATTTGATCACAACCATATGACCAAATCCCCCTAACTCATCCACATGTGGCAATGGTGATGTCACCAAACTGCCTACTCAAATTTTTTGCCACTAAGCCCAAAATGTCTAAATGTCAACAATGATCAACCAAATTAAATCCACTCATGAACACAAGAACTCAAAGATTATAAAACATCTTCGGGACATTTTTCACATTCTCAATACTCCATACTCATCCCTAAACATCTCTAACCATGCCAATATAGTAGATCAACCAATCATACTTCAAGCATATTAGGACAAACACATTGCACACTTTGTCATTGTCACTTAGACTATTAAGTATCTTCATCCACTCACCTGGAAACTTTTATGACATAATTTAAAACTCTCAAAAAATCTTCCCCTTTGTCATTGATGTCAACAACCATCATATATAACAATATATAGCTCATCTTCCTTCTCTCTCTTCAAGCACTCTCATAATAAGAAATTTCTCCCCTTTTGACACAATGATAAAGTGGTCACCAACATATCCTAAAGACATAAAAAGACTGAAAAAAAATAGAGGACCATCTTGTAAATATGATACAAACTCCCCCTTACCTTGATCCTACCACTTCTTTCCTTGACAACTTCCTCTTACTCCCTTCCAACATTCTCTTCAACCAAGCACAACAATCAATGAAGAAAGAACACACAAAATTATTGAATTCTAATGTAACTCACTAAGAAACATCTTATAGGGAATCCCACTAATATATATGATCCATTTCACCTTTTGAGCATCTTCAAATATCCACACACCATGAAGAACCACCATACATACTTATTAGACTTCTCTCTCAAGCTACCACAAGGACTACCAAAAAAACCTCATGCCACTCACCAAATATGAAAATTTTTCTTAACCAAATTTATAAATCTCCTTGAAATAAACATAATTTTATCTTTTGGAGAAACTAAGCAAAAAACACTCTTCTTCAAACAAGGCATGTCTAGCCTCTTTGTAGCCCTACCTGGAACTTGTAGATCCCACCATTTTTAGTAGACATATATTCAAGACCTAAAAATTCATATCTAGATCACTCTCATATTCCCCCTCAAGCACAACAATTTTCATCACCAATCTCATCCTCTACAACATACTTCCTTCACAAACCTACTAGCCAATTAGCCCTCAATATTGACAAAAATTTGAATAACTTGTGAAACATAAACCTTAAAATATCTATTAATATTGTTTTCAAAACCCATTTGTCCCATTTAACCTATTAATAATCCTCAAACCTCAACCCATAAGTAAAACTACTTTTCTAGAATAGCCCAAAACCCTAGAATCTCAAAATAAACAAAGGCAACAAACCTCCTTCTGGTTAATGCACACCTCTAAAAATTCTTGCATACCTGAAGACATACATCACACACTTTTATACCAAAAAAATTGAGCCACCATACCTTTGGGAACATATACTTCCTATAACCTATTTTAGGCCTATGCCCTTAAGCCAAAAATTGAGAGCACTCAAAAATATTCAATTGGCATAAACATACCTTTAGACCACAAAAACACCTAGATCACATCAAAAATAAGTTCACATATCTTTATATGTACTAGAAACTTCTTTAAAATGCATCAAAACCATTATGCCATCTAGAAATACCCATTCTAATCCTATATTATAGCTCCTTCACAAATATTTTGAACAAGATCTTGATCTTATTGATCCCCCTTAACCAAAGACCTTCTCTAATTGGCATTATCATATTGATAACACACACTTTATTATCCACATTAAAATATTTCTCCTAAGAATCATAGGTAGAGACACCCTACTTCACACTGTCCTAGAACAATGTGAAACTAGGAGTTACCCACAACTCCTCATATTCCTTCTCCTCCTTGGTCATCTAATACCTGTAGTTCTTCTTCTTCTTATTAGGCTTAAGAGAAGAAACATGCTCAACCACTACATCATTCTCATTTTCTTCTAGAATCGGATTATAATACATGTAGACAACAAATATTCATGACATACCTTTTCATTTATAGAATCTTCTTTGTAGCTTAGAACCTCATCATTAGACACAAAAAATTGATGTTCTTTGCATGATACATGCTCAACAATATAAATATGTTCACTTGGATCCATACATACCTTAGGAATAGCTTCAACTAGCACCTTGGTCTTCTCTTTGAGCTTGGTTTATTCATGCACAACATGAGAAGATAATGAGATCCCTTGGCACTCTTCATCTTTTGAAGCATTCTCCACCATAGAAAATAGATTACTTGGACCTACAGTCTCATCATGACTCACACTTTTTCATCTTTGGATTTCATGTGTTAACATGCCTTATTTCTTGCACTCTAGGAGCCTTATTAAACCTATTATAACTTGTAGACCTTTACTTTCAAAACCTAGCAATGTGACCTCTCTATTCAAAATTGTAGCACACCAAAATCCTTGATGGAAACATAGTTTGTCTTACACTATTTGGATAGAAAATTACAATATGTTTTTTTTCATGACGAACAAAACAACCTCCCCTTTTTGAAAAGGACTCACCTTGGATAATCTTATGTGGACAATGGTGTTAAAAGTGTCCCACATCAAGATAGTTAAAGCATTTAATTTTTATCACTCCTTTTAATTGATGACCCCCATCGTAGTCCCATGCAAACTCATTTCTAACAGGTCTCTTACATTTTCTAGCTCTATGCCCAAATTGATTGCATGCGTAATAATAACCATTTAATCTTGTGTACCTCATGAAATTAGGTTGTTTAATCTGATTTGTCTTTATTATGTCAACACATTCATTCCTTGTCTAATGATTTGTCTTCAAAGTATGATTGTCTTGGTTCACATTAGTCTTCATCCTGTCTTGAGTTACATTCTTTTATTCTTATTCATATCCAAGATCATTTCTATCGCTAACATGATTTTGACCACTCATAATATTGTCTATATCACATAATCTCTTTTCAAATCTCATAAATGTCTTCACCTTACTATATGTTTTCTCTAATTTAGATTTTAAAGACTCATTTTTAGAAACATACCTCAAACATTCATCTTCTTTAGATTTCAGGCTTATATATAGGATTTCCAATTAACAACTGAGATTATTGATTATATCTTCATGGTCCTTGGTGTCTTCATTCATTCTTGATTCAAACACACTGAATTAATCCTTATAGACCTTGAGTTGAGACTTCATCTTCTTATTGATCTTCTCATTCTTCAATTATTCAAGAGTATTTGTCAATGCAGTCTCATAGTCCATTGCATATTCATCATCATTTGAATCACTCCAAGTAGACTCCTTCTAATGTGATCAACTTCCTTTTTCATCCATGAATATAGATTCATCTTTAGTAGGATCATCATCTTCATGATCATATTTTGAGTCACTATCTTCACTCTCATCTGATGAGTTACAATCTTCTTTGGCATAGAGACTCTTCTTGTTTTTGAAGGACTTCTTGTAATATTTTTTGAATCCTTTATTCCTATAAGTATTCTTGTCTTCATCTTGGACTTCACCATGTTATTCATCAACATTATTCTCATACTTATGAGGGAACTTACAAGTAAAATGTCCTATCTCTCCACAGTTGAAACATTTGAAGGGTAGTTTACCCTTATAATTCCCTAAGCCTATGTTTAGTTTCCTAGTAATTAAAGGAATTAGTTCATCCTCATCAATGTTAGATATGTCATCCTCTTTGGGTTTCTTACCTTGGAACTTATTTTTAGGCTTAATCTTTGTCTTGAATACTACTTCCTTATTTAATGGTATATCATCATTTACTCTCATCTCATATGCAGTAAACATGCCATATAATTGATCCATCTTCAATTAAGTAAGATCATGACTCTCTTTTATAACATATAATTCTAGATCAAACTTGAGAGATAGAGACCTTAATAAATTTTGGATTATAGTATTCTTTTTAAGGTTCTCTCCAAGACCTATGATGATGTTCATAGTCTCATCAACTCTTTACAGAAAGGATGCTAAAAAAGCTTCTTCCTTCATCTTGAGACTTTCAAATTGACTTTTGTGAGTCTGCAACTTAGCAAGATTGACTGACCTTTGAATCTCCTTCATAAATGATCTAAATTTTGTCCCATATCTCTTTAGCATATTTAAAATGGATTACTTTGGTGAACTCAGTCCCTATAAGCCCACAAGTGATGTCATTCATTACATTATAATTATTTTCAAATATCTTCTTATTTGTAACACTAGATGAAGGAGTAGTAGGAGAAACATAACCATCCAAAATAGATTTCCATACATCAAACCCTAGGGACATAATGTATGTCCTCATCCTTAGATTCCAAAAATCATAATTAGATCTATTGAACATTGGTGCTTTCTTATTATATAAACCTCCTTGATGACTACCCATATTGTACCTTGGATCACCTTCAAGCTATCAAGTATTTACCAAAGGACTTGATCTGATACCAAACTTTTAGAGGTTTAATCACTGGGGGTGACTCAATGATCCCAAATAATCAAACTTTAATTTTAATCACTTTCAAATTCTTAATAAATTACCATAAGCATTCATGAAGCATAGACATAATTCATAGCAATGAACAAGAGAGACAATTTAAGATCAATCACATAACACATGACATATATGGGAAACCCTCTTAGAGGAGAGAACCCACTGGAACCTATAATTATAATACTATCCTATAATAAAAAGAACTAGTTTAGACCAATTTCAACTAATCAAGGAACTAAAATACCTATTTAATGAGACTACAATCCAACAAGGCACTTCCACACCTATTTAGATGAGCCACAACAACTAGACTTTTAGCAAGTTTCACCTTGTAAGGAGGCTAAAACCATAATAGATGTTGTTCTTCTTTAATAACACCTATGAACACATCCAAATTTGAATTTTTGTTTTAAAAACCTGATGATGGACCTCTAATTATCACTCTTGACCTTCATTCATACTCAATCTATAAGAGAACTATTATGCTAACATAATTATGACATACAAATCATATAAATAGTCCTCAATTTGTTCTAATATTAAACTCATCCATAGAGCACTCTACCCATCCTTCACTCCAAAATCCACATAGAAAATCCTCTCTCAAATCTCTCCCAAGTCTCTCACTCAAGTCTCTCACTCAAGTCTCCCACTCAAGTCTAGAAACCATCATCTTTGGTTCTATTATTTATAGAGTATACTTGATATTCAACACCTTAGGTAGACATTAGGCATGCCTTAACCCTTAATTCAACTATCTCATCGAGACACAACTCAATATATTCTTCATATGTTATCCAAAGTATCTATGGGTCACCCTTAAGTAGCTACACCTTTTAATAAGGGCCTTGTAGCACTTATAGGTCTCATGGAGACCTATTCATGAATTTAGCACATAAATGAGATAAAAAATAATATAATACCACTTAAAAAAGAATATGTCCACACTACATGACCCCTTAGTCATCCTCAAATGCTTATAGTTATCATTACACTCTTTTGTGGAAGCTCAATCAACATTTTATGCACATAGTCACCATGAACGAATACATAGTAAAATTCTAAACCTTTTTTCATAATACATATGATTTTTAAAACATTAATAATGCACATATATTATCCTCATGTACTATACAACACTTCCCAATATCCAATTCATCATGAAACATCAAAATAACATCCACCCAAGCTCAATTATCCTTATTGAGTCACTTGCAGAATAAACATGAACATAGTAAAATTTAAACCTTCATAAATATGATTCTACACAATTTCAGATCTTAAAATCAATATTTTTAGATGCGTCTTGGATTCCTCTACCACTTTTATTTTTACACCATGAGTAAATTAGTCCTTGATGAAAAGATGTGATCCAAAAACCATAGACTAGTTTTTCCCTTTGTTAAATTCAAATATTCAAATTGAAACAATCACAGTTAAACATTTAATAGTTTACCTCATCTCATACAATCTAAATTTTTTGACTCAATACACTCCATAATTTTTTTTTGGATCAATCAAGTCTTTATCATATAATACTCACTATTTGATCTTGCTCAGAACCCCCATGATCATGACACTTGACACCCTTGTGTGCCTTCTAAGCACTTTAACTGTTAAACACCATGTACTTCTTACCATCTCACTCAACATGCACTATCAGATATAAATTGTATGATTTCCCATGAACCATTAGATCTTCATTTGGTCCTAATATTTAACTCATGTAAAATAGACTAAGTATGGGGACCATTGCAATCTATCTGAGAAGCTAACTTTGAACCTCAATAATGTTTGCCTCACTCACTTGCATGATTTCAAATTTGGACCATATGATCTCCTCACATAGGAGAATCTAACCATGTGAAAAAATAATCCTATAACTATCACATGTGTGAGATATAAATATATTAAAATTATCACTTAGATTTTTCTACCATAGAGATAATTATGTCAAAAACATGTCTAAAAGGCCAACTTTGAACATGCATATATTTTATCATGCTTCGATGCTTGACCTAAAAGTTAGTGTAAATAAACTATGCACAAAATTGAATAAACTCATATGATCACCTTCTCCTAAAACATCTACACATGTGATATATTCCATCATCAAAATGCCTACTTAGCTTTTCTTCCCACATTCTAAATTTGGCTAAGTATGGGAAAACACTGTCAAAATGCCTGGGAGCCTAACTTTGCACTTACATATATTTTATCATTCTCAGGTGCATGACCTAAGATTTAGTACATTAAAAATAGACATAGTAATGAAAAAAAACATGTGACCATTTCCTTATGAAACCTCTATTCAGGCAAATTTGAACATTATCAACATGCTTACTCAACTCTATTTAAACATATAAAACACTATCAAAATTCTTGAGAGCCCAATGTTTCACCCACATATCTTTGACTGTGTTTAGGAAAATGACCTAAGATTTATCAAATAAAAACTAGGGACTAATGTCATCACAACCATATGCCCAAATCCCCCTAACTCATCCACATGTGGTAATGGTGATGTCATCAAACTACCTACTCAGATTTTTTTTCCACTAGACCCAAAATGTCTAGATGTCAATAATGATCAACTAGATGAAATCCACTCATGCACATAAGCACTCAAAGCTTATAAAACATCTTAGGGACCTTTTTCACATGCTCAATACTCTATACTCAGCCCTAAACATATCTAACTATGCCAATATAGAAGATCAACCAATAATACTTCAAGCATATTAGGACAAGCACATTGTATACTTTGTCATTGTCACTTAGACTATCAAGGCTTTTCATCCACTCACCTAGACACCTTCATGACATCATTTAAAACTCTCCAACAACCCCATGATCAAATTCAAACTAAGGATAAAAATTCCTTGAGAAGCAATAGCTCTAGTAGAAGGTCAATAATGACCACTCAATAAAAAACAAAATCAAAGATGCATAATAACCAATAAAGCATTCATAAGAACACATAAAAATAAAGGGAATTATTAAATTACAGTATCAAACATTTTAACTAGAGGAGGTAGTGGATTAGGTGGATCCTTTAAGTTGTCACCCTAACCTCCCTAAATAGGGGGTCTTCATCCATAGGTGAAGGGTCCCATCCATTATTTTATTGTGAATTATTATTTTCATTTGTGTGTCTATCAAGACAAATTGCTAAAGCCAGCTATGGATACTTGTCCTAAGGGGAATGGCCCCAACCCCTTCCATCACCTCCATGCTCCTAGTGGGAAGGGTCATAAACTTTTCTAATTTCCATAAACTCTACTCCTAGAAGATCCACTCGATCTACCATGACATGGGGAAGTAGATCTAGAGGTTCTCAACTAACTGTACATAGGGAATTTACCTTGTGATCAAGCAAGTGCTGAAGGTGATTAAATTCTAGGTGAACTTTGTTAGTCTATATTTGAATGTGGAGAGTAACATTGAAAATGAGAGTAATTTTTATAGTAATAGAAAAACTACATTCCATTTCCTCATGATTAAATCAAGCATAATTCTTAGCTGTCCAAATTTTTTAAAAAAATGTCATCATGAAAAATATGCCAAAATCTATTATATCTTGTAGTAAGTAGAGTAGAGTATGCCAAGATATCCATCTTCTATGTAAATAAATCAGGTCTAAATGGCTGAAATAGAGTATGATTCCAATGATACCCTGACTAAGAATGAGATCAGAACTAGAAAAGGTACTTAACAATCTTGAGTTCACAACAATATAGGTAAATGGGATTTGAAGCCCCCATGTGATGAAGTCAATCACCCATAGGCAAATCCTGATATAGGATGCACCAAATAAAATGGGCCTTTTTAGTCTCAATGGGAGTAGACCACACATTATGGAATTTTTTTGACTAGACCTCATGGCTATATCAAAGGTTCCATCGATGATTAAAAGTATCATCTTGAATATGTTGGGGGGTAAGATATTATACCCCAAATGAGGTGAATAATGAGAAAAAGGAGTGGTCATATACCAATGCCAGTATTTCCACAAAGAAGTAGGAGACTTGAATCCAATCTTATGAAGATATTCATTAGGTATGTAGCTTTGAATTTTAGAAATAGAATCATCATCTACATTATTTAAATTGAATTTTGTTTGAACTTGTAGCCAAGAAAACCAAACATTTATTATGGTGAAAAAGATATCCCTTATGGTTTTCACATATTTATTGAATAGTCTTATCCGTTTAATCTAAGGGACTAAAGTAAAGGGAGCATTATGAAAATTTAGGCAGGGAGACCATCAAAGGGAATGAGAATTAATGGAAATGTCATTCTTGAAACACTCCCCTATTTATATTAGATGGGGTTTGATTTTTTCCCAAGATTTCCATATACTTTGAATGACAAAGGTACCTTGAATTTTAACCAGACCTTAGGTAATATGAAGAGTATGGAGACCAAGACCATTCCAAGAATGTCTGCCACCAAGGACCCCCTAAGAGATATAGTGATGAAGTAGAATCTTTTAGGTTTCATTGCCTTCCAGCCCATGAATAACCTATTTAATGTTGATATCTATAACTTGAAGCTTAATGTCTAGAGACCCATACCACCTACCTCCTTAGGCTTATAAAACATTTCTCAAGAAACTTTGTGAAATCCCTTGTGCCCTTCAGAATTAGCCCAAAGGAAGTCTCTTTGGATATTTTATAGCCTAATATAGGCATCATTATAAGGATCCCAACATGAATAATAATAAACATGTGTAGCCACCAATACCTTATAATAAATCTAAAACTTGTCTACCAAAGATAGAGGTTTTGTGATCTAAAAGAAAAAAAATTCTCAACCCTTTAAACCACATAGGACCATAGCTCAAAAGGAGAGGCCCAAAAATTAAAATGGATGCCAAGGAATTTATATTTAACCCTTGAAAGAAGCCATTTCCATTAATATCCCTTCAACCATGGGGGTTTGAGGCCAAGGTTTTGGTGATAGCACTGAGTTTTTCTCCATTTAGTGGATGATCTAGATGTGAAACAAAAGATATGAATACAATCCATATAATTCTTAACTATTTACTCTTCTTGACTAATGAGAAAAGAGTCATTAGTAAAATTTCCATTTAGCAATTGGGGGTCACACTAATGGAGAGATATACCTTTCACCAAACCTTAGGATGCATAATTAGTAAGTAGATATCTAAAAACCATTATTGCTAACACATAAAGTGAAGGGACTAAGGACGCCCCTACCTGATAGATCTATGTAGTTAAAACTGATAAGACTGAGTTCCATTGATGGCGATACACACCCCAACATCTTATAAAATAATGTTAACTATTTACACAAACCTATGACCAAGGTTGAGATCTCAAAGCATGGCCAAAATAAAGGGCAACTCAATGTGGTCATAGGCCTTCTCAAAATCAATCTTAACAAATAGGGCCTTTTGATTGGAAATAAAATCCCATTAAATGCCTTCCCAAGTAACATTTCTAGGTCTCTGTAAAACCTGGGGTCTGTCTTATGATTTTCTAGAATAGTGGTTTCAGGTCCATGTAAAACCTATTTTTGATACTTCCTTGAAGTAGGTTTTAGGTTTCACCTGTGGACGTTATTGTTACATCCTTCTTCCTTTGTTTCTGGGTTTCGGGGTCCCTTCAAAACCTGTTTTTACCTTAATCTAAAACAATAACATTGTCCAAAATGTATTAGTGCTAGATAAAACTTATTTTTTCACTTATACTAATAAAGGGAATGACACCCTTAAGTTTGAGAGCCAACACCTTAGCAATAATATTGTAAGAGATGTTGATAAGAGTAATTGTCCTCCAGTTGGTAATAATCTCAAATTCACCAACTCTAAGGATGCATTTAATATTACCTTTATTTATGATAGGTCCCAAATAATTATTTAACATTGCTTTAAATTATACTTTATGAAGATCAAGACCAATAGTATCACATAAAGTCTGATAAAACTCACATGGAAAACCATCAATACTTGGGGATTTTTCAATAACCATCTACATAATTACCTCATGAAGGTCATTGAGGGTTAAAGGCCTATCATAGGCAACCCTTTGAGCATTAGAAACTTTAAAAGGAATAGATTGGAGACATTGAGTGAGATTAGCTTCATGCTTAGGATAATTAGCTTGTGTTAAAAAGACCATGATAATGATGCACAAAGGCCTACATAATGTCAAGGAGTTTGGTAATTCGAGCAAATCATTTCATGACATCTTTGATTCTATTAACATCCCTTTTAGATAGCATAAGAGAAAATAATTCCTTGGTAACCTTATCCCTAATTTTTAGCTAATGTATTTGATCTTGTAATTGAGCCCCTCTAGCCTTGTGTGCCTCCTCAATTTGTAGCTTATTACATTAATGATTGACTTGGGTTTGTAAATAAACATTAAAAGGATAAGATTCAATCTCTTTTGAAACCTAGATGTATTCATGGTTTTTATCATTATGAATATGCCACAAAAAATAGAATCTTGCTTACCATAGATATGAATAAATTTGGTAGTGTGAGAAATAACATATGTCTACCATTATAACCAACTAGTATCCCCTTTAGGTTGGGGAACAAGATTCCAATTTATGATGATGTGCCTAATAATTATTTCATGTTTAAGGTGGGTAGTGTTGAGGTAGAATTGGGTCAATGTTGGCCTAATTTCAGGGGTAGACCACTCCACATTGAAGTAGATAGGGTGGTGATCCAATAAAAAGGTGTTAGGGAGCATCAAAACTAACCTTTCATGAGTAGGAGAAAAAATAATAGATCTTGTTTAGTTAACAAAACTCGATCTAGCTACTGAAGGATCTGATCCTTTCTTTGTCAATAATTAGACCAATTAAACTAGGAAGAGTCTAATTTTTTCCTCTAGTGGTGGTTTAGATCAAACACCATGTGTTTATTACACATATATAACCATGCTTCCCATTGACTAGCACACCATATCATAAGAAGACAACCTTTGTTTATCCTTACGATATTCGACCATGTTAAAGTCAACATAAAGGATCCATTGAGCATCTGGAAGCAATTTTTCCAACCATCTCTAAAATGAGGCCCATTCCACAACATCTTAGAGGAATATAAATTAGCAAGCCCAATGATATGATATCAAATTCAAATAGAGTCCAGACAACCCGATGGGTGGTGTCAGACCTCTAGGAAATAATATACTAAGAAAGCTTTAGAGCTAGAAGTGTGATGGCCCCACCACAACCAGCCTCATGCATGGTATTCTAATAAATGGCTCCAAGCCAAATTATTCATGTAGAATTCTATAGGAGAATATGTTGATATATTTTATTTGTATAATTTTCAAATATTACTTTAATAAAATTATAATTGCTATTCAATTAAATATAGTGCATGATATTTAGTATTGTTACAAATAATATTAAGTATATATCACTTTGAATTTATGAAATAGTATGTCACTTTGAATTTTAAGTGAACTCACAAAGTTATTTTGTTCGTGATAAATTTATTGAGAATAAAGATTTAACTATAAAAGTGGTAGAGTTTGGAGTGAAAATAGAACTCTAAATAGTTTGAAAGGATGATAATATTCCAAAAATTGAAAGTGAAAAACTCATAGTATTATAGAGAGCTTACAAAGTTATTTTATTTGAGAGAAAGTTGTTAACTATGAATAAAGCATTGAATATGAAATAAGTGGAGTCTAGAGTGAAAATATAACTCTAAATAGTGTGAAAGTGCAATATAATTCTAAAAATTGAAATTGTGAAACTCATAGTATTCCAAAGATATTGTAATATTTTTTTTTATTTTTGAGATAGTCATTAACTATGAATAAAGAATTGATTGTGAAAGTGGCAAAGTCTAGAGCACAAATAGAACTTTTAATAGTGTGAAAGTATGATACTATTTTAAAAAATGAAAGTGAAAAACTCATAGTATTACATAGTACTCAAAAGTTTTTTTGTTTGTGATAAATTTATTGACTACAAAAGTAGTAGAGTCTAGAGTGAAAATAGAAATTTAAATAGTAATATTCCAAAAAGTGTGATATTATTCCAAAAATTGAAATTTCATACCTCACACATAGTATTCCAAAAATCCCTTCAATCAAATCATAATTGTTGTTCAAATCAATATGGTGCATGTTACATAGTCTTGCTCTGAACAGTTTTAAGTGTCACTTAGAATTTTACTTTGAGGATTATAGTAGATTTAGGTTCAAATATCTATAGTTATTTGATCATTTTATAATTAGGATAAATGATAGTAATCCCAAAATAATTATAAGGATATTAATAATAAAAATTACTACTACTCATCTATCATTCAATGTGTAGGATAAAGGATAGTAATCTAAGGACAATAAAAATGATATTAATCCCAATCCTTTTTTACCTAGCTTATAAATTTTGAATTGGGATACTCTATGGTCTTCTCCCCCTTGATGTGTTCTTCTTTAGATAGGTGATCTTATTCATTTTATACCTCTTGGATTGTGGTGATCAAACAAATTATATCTTTCTTATACACACCATTTCCTTCTTAGAATGTTCTTTGCAATTATTTGGGTGATGATGTGGATAAATATTTAAAAACAAATGATGCCACTGATAAATTATGTTGTAATGACTAAATTTAATCTTTCCCACTCTAAGATTCACATTAATATCATGATTTACTTAGTGAAAATGTGACGAGTAACCTTGTTATTACTAGGGGAAATGGTTCTCATTTGATATTGAACATGCAATGACACATTCTTTACACTTGGTTGGATTCCTTTTTTTATAAAACTATATATAATAACCAATGAATTCAACATAACATATAATTTTTTTAGTTATAGTGAAAATAGGATGAGTAGCATTATTTTTTCTATTATCCCTATCATGGTTCTCTTTTAAAGTGAGTGGTCACCCACTCTATTCAAATATTTCTTAGGATGAACTTCATGCAGAAAGGACTAATACACTTGTTATTTGTATATGTAAGGGTTTAATGTCATTTAAAGTAATATAGTTTAAATAGGATTAGTATCTTCTCATTTAGAATGGGTGGCTACCCATTTTAATATTCACATTAATTTCATTATTTACTTAGACTTGAAAATAGGACAAGTAACTTTGTTTTTTATTTTTAGCTATAGTGCAAATACGATGAGTAGTATTGCTTTTACTAGTAGCCTTTCCATGGTTATATTTTAGAGTGGGTAGATGACCACTCTAAGAACATGAATTAAAATATTTACTTAGACTTATAAGTAGTACGAGTAACCTTGTTGTTACTCTAGGTAATGGTTCTCATTTATTGTTGAACATGTAAATGACACATTGTTTTCACTTAGTTAGATTGTTTTTACTAGTATCCCCTATCATGGTTCTCATTTAGAATGGGTGACCACTCACTCTAAGATTCAAATGAATCTCAATATTTACTTAATGAAAATAGGATGATTAACCTTGTTGTTACTGTAGGCAATGGTTCTCATTTGTTATTGAACATGTCAATGACAAATTGTTTGCACATGGTAGTATTTTTTTTACTAGTATTCCTATTTTTACTTGTATTAATGGATTGGGATGAGATTTCAAGGATGAAAGATTCTTGAGATATAAATATTTAACATGTCTTAGAAGAGATAGGACCAGTGGTAGTATGCCGCCACTCTAAATGTGATTCCTTATAAATGAAGGCCATTTATGTTATTTTCTATAATATTTAATTAAATTTTATATTCTAAATGAATGGACCATGATCATAAGAATAATTTTAGAGTAGACCACCCACTCTAAGAGATTGTCTAGGATCATTGGATAAATTTAGAATATAAAGCCCACTATAAATAGGATTTTTAATAATGAAAACATTTTAAATATACCACTTAGGTGATATATCTCATCAACAATGATATTTGAGTGTTTTGATAAAAAATAAATGAAATAAATATTTTATGTCATCTAAAGGTTATAACATCTAACAAATATAATATTTAAATATTTTAAAATCATATCCTAATAAGGTTAAAAAAATTATTGGGATTTGAAATAACTTATTTTGAATTTTGGATATAATGAGATGAAAACAACATCAACATATATAAAAAATGAGAAATTAATCATTATATGTTACAGATCTTCTTTTACAACATTAAAAAAATAATATTTTTAAATAGCATTGGTATTTGATAAGAACAAAATAAGTAAGTGATGGAACAAATTATCATTCTATAGAATATAGGTACTCATCTATAATACATTAAAATCATTAAATATTGGAAATAAATATATAGAAACAAGTTAAAAATTGTTTCTATGAATTTGTTATTAGTATACATGTAGAAAATAAAATGTTTGTATAAATTTGTAATAAAATAGTTATGATAGATGAAAACACAAAATAAATAAATTTTCTACTAGTAATCATCTATAGAATGATAAATTTGAGTTTCATTTAAATATATATACTAAAAATGTATTGGAAATGAAAATTAGAAAAGAAAAGAAAGTACTAATCTGATTGTGTAAATTTTCTATGAATCATCTAAGGTTTAAAAAAAGTTTACTCTAAAATGGAAGACCTATTTTTGATTCATATTTTTGGCATCAAAAATTAAAATGAGATGGCTTAAAACTAAGGTGGGTTCTAAATATAGCATGTCTGAATAGGCCCATGCAAATATGTCAATAAACTCCCTCAAAAGGGTTGTAAAAACTTCATGCTCCTCCTCAGTGAAGGATGTGCCTAGTTTAATCCAATTTGGGTCCTCTGGAGTCCCTCTATTAACTTTCATATTATCTTATACTAGGAGAGTCGAGTCATCTTACATAATAGTTAGAAAGGATGTAAATTGGCCAACAATGGCAAAGTCCTCTGGTCAGACTAGTTATTCAATTTCTTCCAAGCAGGATGAATCTGAATCTCTTAATGGTAACAATGGACATGTAACAAACATTATAGGACATTCTCAAATAATTTGATCACAAGCATGTTTTTATTTTTTACTGAGATTAAACCCAAAATCAAGTTCATTATTGATGGTCTCTCAAGCTTCATTCAAAAAAGGGTGACATCCTTGTCTAGTGGTGCCTAAAATAGGGTTTCCCTAAGAAACTGACCTTTTTATTTAATTTTACCCTAGTCCAAAAGTGCCTCAAAGAGGTTTTCACTTTGGGACCTCAATGTTTTATTATTTTATTTTTGGCTAAGGGTGTTAACCCTCTCTATAAAATAGGTAGTAGGATCTAATTTGATAGAAAACCCTTGTTTATGGTCTCCCAATGAAATATTATCTCTTAGGCCTAGAAAATCACAAAAGGCCTCATCATTCTCAAAATCATATAAAGGTATTGTGGATTCTTGTTTTTCCCAATCTATAATTTGAGAATGATAAATGGTAAGCATGGAATGTCAGATTACTATAATGATGGTGTAAATAGTATATGGGTCGAATAAGTTTCTACTCGCAAGGTCTTTGTGTATGCTATGATCAAACTCTAATTCACTGTTGGCAACATTATCACTAGTCATTAGTTTTGGAACATGAATAAGATATGTGGGGTCACCCATAAGTAGTTTAAATCAAATACCATGGGTTCTTTTGCATTTGGTCATAGAGATGGGCTCAATAGTACTTGATCTATTTGCCCCTAGGCCTCTGCCTTCATATGCTTGGTTATCCATAATCTTGTTAAGGATGTGATACTTTGTACTTTGGTATCAATCAACCAATTTTTCATTGTATAACTAGGAATCATCATTCACAAATAGATTCTCTTTTTGGCTAGTGGTCAGTGTGAAATAACATGTGTTAGGCTATGAATCTTTACTTTTCCCTTTTATTGTCATTCCATGCAAATTGGTTTAGATTTAGGCCTTCCAAAGGACTTGGCATTATGCAAAAGCTTGGATATATGGAATGTATCATGGGTAAAATACTCTCATAGACCATTTTTTAAAATGGTAGAATGATTATAAATTTCAACAAGAAGCATATGTAAATTTAACGCAAAGCTATTAGGGTTTATACAATTGGTCTTTGGTAATTTAACAAGTATCTCTTTGTCTTTGTACTTATTTAGCAATGGGTCTAGACCAAAATGGTAAATTTATCTTTCATATTCAGCCTCCAAATGCTTGCAGTGTTCATATGGCTATAAATCTCCATGAATAGTTACCTTCATAGAAAAGTGAGAAGACTTGATACACTAGTGCAATGTTGAAGGAATTACATGAATTTCATGTATCCATGGTCTTCCCAAGAGAAAATAGTATGATAAATCCATATCTAGCACATGGAAAAGTGTATTATGGGTCAAAGTCTCAACAATCATTGGCAAACTAATGGTTCCTTATTATTCTCACTCTTCTTTATCATAGGCCTTGATAGTAATAGTCTCTAGATAAATGTTAGTTGATATATATATCCCAGATGCTTGATAAGCTTTAGATATAAAAAATTTAATCCCTATCCATTGTATATGAGAAAATGTTTAACTTTGTACCATGTGATAAAAAACTTTAATGTATAATGGGTTATTATGGAGAAGGCTAAGGGTTGACATGTCACTTTGGTCAAAGGTCAATTATTGGCTTGGGGCTAGGTGTCCAACCAAAGATTGAAATTTATATGGTATAATGTCATTAGGCATTTGGGATTAGCTTATGATTTTTTTAAGGATATTCTTATGGATGGTAGATGTACATAATAAATCCAAAATAAAAATTTGTGTTGGTGTATTTTGGAGTTGTTCCATAATATCATGCATTTTTCCTTAATATTGGTAATTAGCTTACTCCAAGCTAGCATAGTGGGTGGGATTGGCTCATTGGTAGGGGGTTGAATGCCTAAGATGGTTATTTTAGACATTTTAGCTGTAATTTCATAATTTAGATTGGGTACAAGACCATTATAACTAAAATATGGTGGAGATGGGCCAATGAGGGCAATTCTTGATTACCAGTGCACTTGGTTGTGGTCACAGAGCAATGAAGGGTTACCATCATAAGGTCCTAAGATAGTAATCCTTGGTTGTTGTGTTTAGTTGTGGTCAAAATTCAAGGAAGGATTACCAACATTGGTAGGTTGATGGGAATTATTAGATAATGGTCTAGTTATGTTGGCATTTGGTATAGGATTAATGATAATGTAAAAATATGACCTCCTGCAATACAACCTATGACTTTATTATAGTCATGTACAACTACATGATAGGTCTATTGGTTATTTCATTTATTTTGGCCTTGGTTACATCCATTTTACAATTGTCATTATTGTTTTTATTGCTATTATTATTATTGTGGTTGTTATATTTGTTGTTATCATTTTTTATTGGTATTTTTATGTTGTGGAAAAGAGTTTTAATAGATAACCAAGTTTTGATTGGAAGTATATGCTATGTTATCCAATTAGATCTCTCCATTTTCAACATATTCTCAATGAGGTGATTCAACTACACACAATGACGTATAGAATTTCCATGAACACAATGGTATTCATAGAATTAATGTTCTTTATATGAATATGGATAAGGTATTTCCTTGAGAAAATGTTTTATAATCAACCAAATAATCATATTAGCTATGGATAATTTCTGATACACTATTTAAATAGACTCACCAAGGTTTCTCAAGACTCTAGGAGTGGGTCTTATTCTTGGAGGAGGGGTTTGCAATGGTGGAAGTTGTAAAATTTGAGGAGATAGCCTAGGTTGAGGCATAGACTACACTTATTAGATAATCTACATTTATGGAATAAGTTTCATTTGTGGTATAGGTTGAGCTGATGGTGTTTGCACTATTTGAAAATGATGTGACTCAGTGACTCCATTACCAAAAACATTCTTATTTTGGTTTTATGGATTAAGTTTTTCATAATTATTAGTCTAACCAAGTGTATATGATTGTGTCTAGACCAGGTTAAGGCTCTGACTTGGGCCTAAATTTTGGAAATGGCTCTAATTTTAGTTTTAAGAAGATAAGTTGATAATCCCTTTATTGATATGGGTCTTTTCAATCTGGATACCTTTCTCAATAATCTCCTTGAATGTGTGAGCACACTGAAGCTCCAAGTGACGATAGATTTCATTGTGAAAATTATTGTTAAACATAATTACTAATTGTTTATCTAGTATATTGTGGGTAAAGTGACTTATAAGTTCTCTCCATTGTTGTAAGTAACTCGAAAAATATCTCACCAACTTTATACTTAGCCTGACTCAAATCAATTACTAAAATCTTGTGCTCGATATTTTAGGATTAATGTTATATAAATTTATTCAAGAGATCATCAAAGTCAGTTATTAATTTCTTTTGAAATTTAATAAGGCACTCCAAAGGCTTTTTAGATAGAATTTGAGGAAAAACAAGAAGCAGGTAGATGTCCTTATAGGCCACTAGTTGGTAAATGACAAAAAAATCTTTTAAATGCTCTCTAGGGTCTCCTTTACAATTATATTTATCAAATTTTTATGTCTCATAACTTAGATGAAATTTTATTTGGATATGCTCCATGTTAAATGGATATCAACACACATAATCCAATTTTAATTGCTTAGTTTTCCCATCTGAATGGCTATGATTGAATCCTTCATTTGTTACAGTTATTGGGCCATGAAACTTGGTCGCACAATTGGTTATGGTTGTGGTTGAGTGGTAAAAGGTGGATTACCTTGACCAGGGTACAATGGAGAAATATAATATTGTGTAATGTTGGTTTGATGGACCAAACAACCAAGAAAATGCATCTATGCATTGGGATTAGGTTGTTAATACTACATGCATTATTGGTAAATATTCTAGTTTGGATTTAGAATATGGCTTTTGGTCTGAGGGAATTTAGATTGTGATGGAATTATGTGGCTTTGTGGAAAGTATTATTCTTGTTGAGTTTGAGTAGGAACTTACTCTAAACTAGGCGAACCTAGCTATATAAATGATACTTTTTGTTGACTAAGGCCCTGTCTTTGAATATGTGGCACATGTTGGGTGAGAATCAATGGTTACCTAATAGGTACTTTTTGGATGTTAACGCATATTTTTTGAATGAACACCTAATGTAAACTAGATGCTTGTTTATTATTTGGTATTTATCATTGACCAATATGAACATGTTGTTGACTAGATAATGTTTATGATTGTTAATATACACTAGTCTGCATCTATTTTGGTGGAACATTTATCACCACATGTTGAGGTGGCATAATATTCTACCTTTGATGAGGTGGTAATTTGGTCTACATCTATTGTGGTGGAATATTTATTGTCACATATTGATGTGGCATAATATTCTACCTTTATTGAGGTGGTAAATTGGTTCATGTCTATGGCCGTGAAATATTATCCATTTCATGTTGAGGTGGAGTAATATTTGTCACTTTTAGAGGTAAAAAATTGGTTGGTTCCTAATTACTTATCCCCTATTATTGTGTTCTTAAAGAATCAATTGGTTAAGGAGTGGGAGTAACCTATTATGGTTGGTAACTAGGCATTCATGCCCCATGTTATTATGAACCAATCATGGTATTGAAAAGAGGCACTTGTTATTGGGGATTTTTTTTGGTGTATTTAACCCACCTTGGCTTGAATTGGAATACACTTATGTGTTATCCACTATACTTGGCACATGGTCCTAAGTAAACATCATAATCACTTCTTCAATGAATGGTATATTAAACATGTCATTTACCTAAGTACGTTGCGTAAATGGGTCCATGATCAGATTAGTATGACCTAATGAGTAAACTATAATTTATGTTAAAGGAGTTAGCTTTTTAAGCAAGGTATTCAATATGGCCATAGTATTAAAATTCTATGCTATATTAAGATAAGTCTGATATGCTTGTTGAATTTGCATGTATTGGTCCACCATGGGGCCCTTTCCCTTTGCAATCGTATTCATATATTAGATTGACATTAGCATAAGTGCCTAAGGGTAACTAGTAGAGGGTTATTTGATGGGTTTGGTATAAGGAATGTTTCAAGTCACTCTAACTAGACTAGGTAGATTTTCATGAAGAAAGTCTTCCAAAAACTTGTCTCCTACCTCTATGGCTCTAACCAAAACCTCATCATTGTTTTTAAGTAAGTGATGATCAAATAAGTATGGGTCATAGGTTGATGACATGGTAACATAGTAAGGCTGTTATTGGACTTGTTCGATATATGGCACACTAGTAAGGTATTGAGTTATTTGTTCTTTTTATTAATGTAGATAAGGAAGTATATTAAAACTAAGTAGTTTTTTAATGGATATTGGCTTTGTTATACATATTGATTAATATAAGGGGGATATGGATCCATCTCAAAAACTATGTCATCACCATATGGGTCTTGAATAGAGCCATCATTTATGACTATATTTTTGTAATCTAGATTATACATGGTCCCATTATGTGTGTAGTGGGGCATATCCCAATCCAAAACTAATGTATCACAAATAAAAAGGGTCTAAATTTTGAAAAACATGTAACATATTGTTTAAAATATTGGTCAATGTTTACAAACATATTGAAACTTGGTCTAGATAGAAAACTTGGTTTATTGTTAAAAATGTTTTAAGCTTTGCCTAGAAAATAGATCTTCTCCAAAATCATCAGTGATAGTCTTGGTCTCAAATATCTCCAAGGTCTAAGGTCCTTCACACAAATAGTCAAATGAAAGGCAAATTTAAATCTTTGTCTTGGAAAAGTGTTTTGAACAAATCTAATCTAGGTCCAAAATGAAAATGGTGTTAGGTCTTTGGTAAAAAGGCACAAAGCTAGACTCAAAGGCATGAAATATATCTAAAAATCAGTGTTAAGTCTTTGGTAATAAGTCACAAAGCTATACTTTAAAACAAACTAGGTCCAAAAACTATAAAGCAAATGCTAGGTCTTTGGTAAGAAGGCACAAATATAGAATTTGAAACAAACTAGGTGGAGGTAAAAACTTGTAATTAATCTAACTTCTAAGGAAAACAATTTGAAACACTTTGACTCAATCTTGGCACATGGATTTTAAAACAAACTTAACCTTGGTATGAGACTTTCACTCTAGGCACATGCCTAAAATAATTAGGAAATTAAATATTAAGTAATCAAAATAAGAATGATGAGTAAAGCATTCAAGCCCAAGTGATAATCAAGGATCTAATGTAAACTAATCATGCTTGAGGTTTTACTCTAAAATATATTTTTGACCTTAGTTTAAGGAAACAAATCAATTTGAGGCACACTGAAATAAACCAATTCCTAAATTTATGCAAAGGGGTCCTTAAAGCAAGTGAGAAACTAGTCCAAGTTACACAATTTAAAGGTAAGAGGTAAACACCCAAGCCAAAATTAAGAAATACATAGGTGTAGACTAATCCATTTTGAATCTAAAATTCATAATACAAATTTCAAACTTAATTTAAAATATTTGGATTTTTAAAATGGAGAACTTCTTAGACCCAAATGGGTAGCATGATGACATCAATTTTAGACCAAAGGAACACATGATTTGAAACTTGGTTAGAATAACATGAGAAGTTCAATGAGACTACTTCAATCAAAAGGTATGATAGTGGTTTTGGATTCAAAATTAAAAGGAAAATACCTAGGATTAAATAAATAATGTAACGATGTCATGTTTAAATAAGTGACACACACAAATGTTTTGGGATTAAAAAAAATCTAAGGCAAAAGTGTGACACCAAATGGACAGAATAACACCCCTTGGGAAAAAGTGTGATAAAACATGTGATGTTTTTAACTTTTTCTAAATAAACATATAGTTTCTAGTCTCAAAAAATGCATTTAAATCAAAGAAAATAGAAGTAGAATAGATGTCTCATCCTATCCTTATAACTAAAATGAGTGTGTGTAGTTTCTACAAAAATTTTGACTGATATACCAATGCTTGTGAGAAATTAAGTGTTAATCAAAAAATTAAATAACATGTGTAGGTAGATTTTTTAATCCCCCCTCTATATCTCAAATATTGGTTTGTGACATGAAATTAGAGTGAGGAGCACTCGATATTTGTCAAGAAATTTTATGGTAAGTGGTGTTGACTAAAAATCTATAAGTTTTGAACATACTATATGGTCCCAAGTGTAGCTAACACAAGGGCATAATCACTTTAATTAGGTTCATACCTACTAACTTACTATGCAAGGATATATTCTTTTGCATAGTGACTCCAACCATGTACTACTTATTATATTTTGATGTTTAGCAAGAATTGACCTAGGTTGTCAATAGGATTAGAGAGGCTAGCCACTCATACCCTTGGTAATCCCAGTATCATGTTCCCTGATTTGTATACGCCACCATGGAGTGGGGTTGGTATGATGCTAGGAGATGAATCCCTAGGTCAACACACCCCTAAATAACTCATGGGGGGGGTGATGAACTCCTACCCACAAGCCAAATGCATATAAATAAATAAATGAAAATGGAAAGACTTTAGAGGTCATTTTTGAATCACCCAAGTCACTCAGAACTTGGGGAGACCATACACAACATTCTTTCTGACACAAATTTACAAATAATGACAATAAACCAAGAACTTTTGGTCACCTGAGTTCCCCAAAGGAGATGGGGGAAAAGCATATATGTTGTAGTTTATTTTTACGAAAAACAAGAAATATAATCTAAGTGATTGAAGCTAGCTAAAGAATAAACAAGAATTGAAAAAGCCCTTATAATCTCCAACTAAAAATGTATATTATTTTTAATAAAACCAAATTGAAATGTGTTTGAAATATTTGGCCCTTTGGCTATGTTTACACTTGTAAAAAGAATACAAATTGTTAAGTCATTTTAAGCACCTTAACCAAATGTGAATGAATTTTAACCTTTATTGTAAAATTTGAATTTGAAAAAGGAAAAAATGATTCAAAAACACTTAAACTTTCTCTTTCATGGCTTAATTCTATACAAATAAGGTTAATGGATTAATTTGTGCTTTAATACAAGGTGAAATTCTGTAAGTTAGCTCAAGAAAACATAAATTTGAGATCTTTATAATGATTTTGTAATTATGCAGTAAACTATGAGTAATTTTTTAGTTCAAAAATGATTTTGAAACTAATTTTAACAATTTCATAGCTCTGAGAAACAATTTTGAAACTCAGGAAAATAATTTCACAACTATGGGGAAACCTACAAAAAACACAAAACATAGAGAGTTATGATTTCACTATTTTCTAGTGATTTCACAGTTAGAAAATGGTTTTGCATCCTAGTATAATGATTTTGCAACTCAAAAATGTGATTTTACTATTCATAAATGTGATTTCACTACTATAAATGATGATTTCACTACTAAAATAGATGATTTATCTAATGTTAAATAATTTCACAATTTAACCAATAAACAAAGGAAAAGTCATTTTTCTTGTAAAATGAATTCATAGTTTTGCTTAATGATTTTAATGTTTCTAGGATCGATTTCATAGTTGCACAGAGTCGATTCCAAACTAGTGTAATTTAATGATTTATCAAGATTATTTTGAATTTTTTGTTGATTATTTTGAGGTTTTCTTCATTGACTTTTTAATTTCATAGTCACAAATTTGTAGTTCTGTAGTCAAATACCAAACATGGAAAAGTTATCAAAAACAAGAAATTAATGTCTAGAATGAAAGTTTCTTAGCTCCAAGGAAGTCCAGAGATAATATATTTATGAATGTGGGGTACATGGTTCCATTGGGAATGTGAATATATGATTAATATAAATACAATATGGGAGTTAGTATTGTGTTAGTATGATAAAAACTAAATAAAAACACACTAATAAAGCTAACACCTAAAGCCTAGACACTCAAGAAGCAAAAGAACAATACAATTAACTATAAATGGAAGAAAAAACAAGCATTATTTACCTTCCTTGAGAGTTAGAGTTGTATGTTGGCCATGGAGGATTGTTCTTGGTTGTGTTCTCAAAGAATCTTTGACAATGGTTCTCCTTGCATCATCTCTCCTTGTCACCTTGGCAATGTTGGGCTTATCTTTGGCTTTGGATTGGCTTTGATGCTTCTCTCTCTCAACAAATAAACATTATAACATTATATAAAAAGGAACCTTGAAGTTATTTTTTCATAATAACATTACATCAAAAGAGCTCGTTGAACAATGGGTAAGGCCTTGTATTTATAGCCTTTTAAAATAGCTCTAACCCAAGTGCAGTTAGGTTAGATTTAACTATGGTTAATTTTAGTTTAGCCTTAGTTAAGTTAAGGAGGGGACAAATAATTAATATTTTGGATTGAGATCCCATTTATTAAGCATGGCTCTCTATTTTTTAAATTTAAGGCTTTAAGGGAGATATTTTCAATTCCTTGACTTTAAGGATGATGCCATCATTATGACCTCAATTTTATTAGAATTTCCTTTTTATAAAATTTATTTTCACTAATTTCACATGGAAATTTCACTAATAATTAATTTTATTTCTTTAGTTAATTCATTCTGCTTAGCATTTTTGCACTTTAAGAATTGTTTAAGTACCCCGCTTAGTGGGTCCAAAGACCAAACTATCAATTTGCTAGGTTGTAAATTGATTGGAGATGAATCCATGAGAGGTTAGTATTGCATATAGGATAATACCCAAAATAGGGATGTCTCAACATGATTTTGAAAACTAATGTTTGATGTGTAGATGAAATTAGGATATTTAATTATTCCTAGGCTTAATTTGCATTGTTTGGTAGAAACCAATTTGAAGTCCAATTGAAACATAGTTGTGGCCAAAATGGGGTCATTAATACCTATAAACCTATTTAATTACTATGGTTCCTTACCTATTTTTAGTTTAATCATCCCCCTTCATTCATGTTGTTAACTTGGAAGAATTATATTAGATTAACATTAGAAGACCTAGTTAGGGTTATTCTATTATATTGATTGCCTAGAGGCTTGAGAACCCTCTCTATTGACATTTTTTAATAAGTGATCATCTATCTAGGTTTATCATATCCATTTTATCATGCGCTAATATAACTAATTACCAATGGGATTTATTTGATTTACCTTTTCTGAGTTCAAATATATTAGATAGGATAAGTTGTAGGTTAATCCCAGCTTGTTGAAAACACCTACCACCTCCACTAAGATGCTTATCTTACTCTCCTATGTGGGATAAAACACATCATTTACCAACCACCTTGATGTAGAGCAATACATTCACAAAATTATACAATGTAGTTTTGTCCCTTTCATACAACTTTGCCTGCCTTTTGACTAATATTTGTAGCCTTATTTTTTTTTCATTTATTGCTTATACAGATCTGTACCTATTCATGGTGATAAACTAAAAACATATGCAGATACCCTTTATCACATTATTTCTATTCACAAATTTTCCTTGCCTAATCTATTCCCTAGACCACTCTTTTAGCCTATATTAGGTGTCAGTTTAGGTCTATTAGGTTTCTTAAGGTCTTGTTGGAACTCATACCTCCCAAAAACATACACAAATGTACAAAAACATTCTATAACCAGTCTATTATCTTCACACAAATTAAAATCAATCTTTACACAAATTTTTAGGAATTTTAGATGGTTAGAACTCCAAGAGTTAGTCTTTTATCACAAAAACCCTAACTCGGGGTTGTGTGCATGTTTCATAACCCAAGAAGGGTTATTTGCCAATTTTTATGTTTTAAAAAGAGTTTCAATCCATTGTAAAGGTATAACTAATGTAATCACCCAACACACATTATCCAAGTGTTAGAATCTTCATCCAATACCATTGTTCATGTTTTTATGTGAGATCTTCAATTGAATGTGTAAGTTAGCATGATTGTATTCACCTAGTGTGCACAACTTGAGATCTTAGATTAAGTTAAGGGTTAAAAATAAATTTATGAGTTTATTAATCTTTGAAATAATGAAATCCAACCTATCAAATAAATTTTCAACCTTCATATCACTTCTACAATAGCTTTTTAAAGACTATTGTGATTGTCTATGTGCACACTCTAGGTTTGTATTGGCTTTTCAACAACATGGTAAGAAGATAACACAATGCAATAGCTATGGAATCTCAATACAAATCTAAAGACAAGTTACCAATGTGTATCATTTAGTGTCAACTCAAACTCTTACATGACTTTCCTCTCAAGAGTATACACTTTGATTTACTACTTACATAAAACAAAATAGTGTGGGGTTTGTAGAACATGTAATCACCTTCCCCAATCATTTCTCATCCTTGTTAATACTTGTAACATCTATTTCAAATGAATCTATGTGTCATTGTGTAATTTTAGGAGTGGTTAAAGTCTACCTATAGGGGGTTGATTAGTTTTTCATCATGAAAATAATCACAACTCATTCAATAGACTCATGACATTAAAATCTAATGCATAAAAAGTAGATACATTCTCTACCTTCCTTATACAAATAATATTTACTATTAGTAACATTTGTATAAGTTCACTAGAACACAAAATGCAGGATAATAGGACTGTAATAAGGAATCTACATCAAAGTCATAAAATCTCATTCAAACAACAATTGCAGAATCTTCACAAGCCATAACAAACTTACCACAACACATAGAATTATTGTAACATATTT
This sequence comes from Torreya grandis, assembly GCA_037957365.1. Classification (NCBI taxonomy): domain Eukaryota; kingdom Viridiplantae; phylum Streptophyta; class Pinopsida; order Cupressales; family Taxaceae; genus Torreya; species Torreya grandis. The sequence goes on from JARHVA010002313.1 coordinate 2,353,543, forward strand.
TCATTGCTTATTTCTTTCATGGAATGTCTAGTTACAGTCATCTTTCATTGCTTTCCTACAATAAAATATATTCTACCTTACAATAGTTATCAAAACCCAAAACTTTCATTATTTGGCATTTTACATTTAAACACATTTTAATCCAACCCCTATCTAACTCTACTTTCTTGAATGATCCAAAACAATCCAAAAACACTTAGGTATTATAAGCAAAGTTTCTATAACTACCTCCCCACCTCTTAACTGAATCTTATTTCATTCTCCATGTGAGAGTCTTGGACAAACCCTTTATTTCAACTTATCTAATATGTAAAACCATGTTATAAAAGGGTAAAGATATTATAAACCCTTTATAAGACTCCTAATTACATAATTTTAATATCTCAACCATCATCAAATAGATGCTATAATCCCTCAAAATGGCTTCTAAGAATTTAAAATTTGGAATAAGTGCTTTTGGTGGGAAACTATAAAATTTGAATTTTAAATATCCTATACACATAGTAAAGACTCCAAAAGATGTTAAACAACTCTAGAACACTTCTTATAATATTCAAAACTAAAAAATGACATCATGATGACATCCTCATAGGATTCCCCTACATCATACTACCAAGTTTGAGAATATTTCCCATATGCCCTTGTTGATGTGCTTGGGTGATGATCCTTGTTGATCTACATCCACTTGTCTCTCATAGATTTGTACATGCACTTGGGCCTCATATTTAGGCCTCCACTTGCTCAACTCCTTGATGTACATACCTACACATGACACAATGGGATTAAATAAAACATATACCCTATTGTCTTGAGCATGCTTTGATGGCTTATTCCACCCTACCATATCTACAAATTGTTCAAATTATTCTTTGTATTCATGTTGGAATTGTTGTACATGTATCTTGACAACCTTTTTCCTCAAATCCTTTGCCACTTCTATCTATTGTATCCATTATGCCTCGCATGCCATTTCTTCTTATTCTTTGCTTGCTTCACATTGTTGTAGATTCTTGACCTGTTATTCCTACACATTATTATGTTGTTCCTCCATCTTCAAGGGTAATTGTATAATTCCCCGATTCCATTATTTTATTTCACAACTTATGCCAATTCCTCATCTAATTGATCTTTAAATACTTGAATATTTATTGTGATTTAATTTATTGCCTTTCATGGACCTGTTATCCACTTATCAGTCCATTGCCCTCCTAGTCTTCTTCAAAAAACTTTCTTAAAGCACTAACTTTATCCACAAACCCTTGTATATATTCACTACTATAAATCATTTTCAAATGCTTAGATAGGTTTGTAAACAATTGATTTTCATACTCACATGAGAAAACTTGGTTGTGATATGACTTCTCATGTTCTTCTTGGGATGCAAAAATATATTTATGTTGAATACTTGTCTCTAATTCTTCATCTTATTGTACAAACTCCTTATGGCATACAATCATCACCCTAGAAGCTAGATGAACAATAGTGTCATATTCTTTATGCATTACTTCATCCACCTCCTATAAAAGTTTATGTACATTATCAAAATCATAATGTTCAACACATTTTTTTACCTCTTTAAACCTTTCATGTTCTTCTAAGATTAACTCTTCCTTTTGTATGCTATCAATGAATCTTTTAACTTCTTCACATGTTCTTTCCATGTCATCTAACTATTCACCTTTCTCAAGATAACACAAGGTTATGCTTGCATATTCACTTGACCATCCATCTTCTCTATCCTCATATTTTTCAAAATCTTCAATCATCTCCTCTAGTTGATATCTCATATGAGTAACTGCCTGTGGGTTTTTTATATCTTCCATATTATCCCTAAATGCACAATGTCCTCTCTTCTTGATATTGATATTGAAATTCCTTTATCATGCCATTAACATCTCTCTCAATCTCTCTTCCATACCTATTAAATCTTTTCTGAAATCAATAATCTCCTTATCCATATCCACTTATTCATTTTGTTCTTTCTTTTTCATCTTTTTTTGGAAATCTTATTGTAATAAGCCCATCCTTCTCTTTCCTTTATGTATTTAACTCTTTCTTGACAAGTTCCTTTTTACACTTTCCTTCTTAACCTCACCTGGGTCACCTCTATTCTCTTTTCTCTCTCTTTAGACTCTCACTTAGATTCTCTTTCTTCATTGATTGGTCCTCACTTGGGATTGCTCTCTACCTTCTTAAGCTCTTTCTTGAGCTTGATTTTCCTTGATCTATCAATAGTTCTCTCTTTTGTTCACAACTTTTCTTGGCTTTGGGCTTCTTTGTCACACTATCCTTTTATTTACCTTCACCTCTTAATATTCTTCAACCTCTCACTTATCCTTCCTCTTCTTCAAATCAATAACCAAATGTGAATCACTTGAGAAAATACATCTAGGACCTCAACAAATCAATCATAGACAATCATACCTTGTTATGAATTGTACTAGCTTCTTGCCTTCCCCTGCTATACTCTTTCTTGCACTTTTTCACTCACCTTATCTCTTTTCTTGCTTGTTCCCTATAATATTCAAAAAATATTGAATAATATAAAACATTAATCATTGCATATCCATCACCTACCTGTACCTAAGGTATCTTCCTAATCTGATACTAAATTATGTAGAGTAATACACTCACAACTTCTACAATGTAGTTTTGTCTCTTCCATACAACTTTGCCTACCTTTAAACCAATATTTGTAGCCTTATTTTTGTCATTTATTATTTGTATAGATATGTACCTATTCAATGTGAGAAACTAACAAAATGTGTAGATACCCTTTATCACATTCTTTCAATTCCCAAGATTTATTTGCCCAATTCATTCCCTAGACCACTCTTTAAGCCTATATTAGGTCTTAGTTTAGGTCTATTAGGTCTCTTAAGGACTTATTGGCACTCAGACCTCCCAAAAACATAAAATGATGTACAAAAACACTTTATAACTAGTATAGTCTCTTCACACACATTATAATTAAGATTCTCATAAATTTTCAATAATTTTAGACAATTAGAACTCCAAGAATTTGTCTTTTATCACTAAAACCCTAACTCAGGGTTGTGTGTAGGTTCTATAACCTAAGAAGGGTTATTTTCCAATTTTTGTGTTTTAAAAAGAGTTTCAATCCACTGTAAATGTAGAAATAATTATGTACTCACCTAACACATCTTCTCCAAGTGTTGTACTCTTCATCCAATACCATTATTCATGTTTTTATTCAAGATCTTCAATTGAATGTGTAAGTTAGCATGATTATATTCACCCAGTGTGTACAAATTGAGATATTAGTTTAAGTTAAGGACTAAAAATCAATTTATGAGTTTATTAACCTCTGAAAAAATTTAATCAACCCACCAAATCAAATTCCAACCTCCATATCACTTCTATAATAAATTTCTAAAGACTATTATGATTGTTTATGTGCACACTCCAAGATTGTATTGGGTTTTCAACAACATGGTTTTCAAGACATTAGAAACCCTTCATAAGACTCTGAATTACATAATTATACATATAAATCATTCAAATAGATGATATAATCCCTCAAAAGGGCTTCCAATAATTTCAAATTTTGAAAAAGTGTTTTTGGTGAGAAACTATGAAGTTTAAATTTTAAATATCCTAGACACCTAGTAAAGACTCCAAAAGACCTAAAACAACTCTAGAACACTTATTATCCTATTCCAATCCAAAAAAAGACATCATAATGACATCCCTATAGGATGCCCCTACATCACACATCCTCCTAAACCCTTCTTATATTTTGCTACTCATTATTCAAATTGATATTGGATTATTTCTTATGTCAACCTTCACTATTTATAGTTCATCTTCTCTCATGGATGACATATCCTTCTCTACTTCACTCCTCACCACTACCACCTCATTTTTAGATTCTTCAATCATAATAGTCTTGAAACAGTCTTATTATTTATTCACTTCTTATTTACATACTCTAGTTGATATACAAATCATATAATCCTCACTTTCATTATTGAATGCATAATTTTTCACTTCCATCTTCACCTTTTCACCTTGGAAGGCCTCTTTAAATACCTCCTCTCTCTCCATTTTTTCACCTACACACTATTTATAGTCATAAATTAGTTTCTAAAGATGAAACTTGACTATCTCCTTAGGTGTTTCCTCTATATTCATAATATTAACTTGATTTCCACCAAGCTTGGGCTCCTCAAAGCCTCCATTTTTATTGCTCCTCAAAATAGTACTAATATGACACTTTTAAAAATCATCTTCACTTCACATATTCTTATTATCATCTCTATGTTAATTTTTATCTACTTATTTCATATCCTCCATGTCATGTGTAAAGAACCTTACACTCTCCTTGTCCATACAAAACAAATGCATATCTTTACTCGTATGAGTTTTTCCTCCAACATTTATATGGGTTTATCTCACATATACGACAACATTGTCATCCATTAGTGCTCTTGGTATAAACTTTATTTTCATGTCAATATTTAACTCCTTTGTTAGATTTACACATAAATTAAACTATTTAATGAAATCAAGAGTTCACACAATCATTTCTTCCAACTCTTCTTCACACCTCAAAGATATGTTGTCCAAATTTTATCTACTACTCACATTCTCCTCATAGTTTTATTTCTCATGATGGATTCCCAAAGGCCCATTCTCAACAACCTATATGGTTGTTATATCCTCATCTTTATTTCTAATTTCTTCTCCTAAAAATGGATGGTCTGCAATCATAATATTCTTATGTGCATTAACTTGTACTTCATCTACCTCTATTATTTCCTTCATATAAACCTAAAACTCCTCATGGTTTCTCTCTTATTTCACCTCTATTTATTTCTTCAAATAAACATGTATATTTCTTTGGTTGTCATCAACACTTATACCCTTTGTAGACATTATTTATGAATTATATAGCACCTTAGTTTTGTACAGTTAGGAAATTTAGACCTAGGTTTTTTATCTTAGTTCTAGACCTTTCATGCCTATAAAAGTCTTGCATCTGCTCTTTGTTGTGCCCCTTGGCCTATATCTTAGTTTGACTAGTATTATGTTGATGAACTAGACTTTATACCTTACCTAGAATGTTTAATACCTACTTATCTTCTACATTTTCAAGTTTTTAGCCTATACATGCTTTTATATTCCATGGACACTAATGTCTTAGATAGACATTTTCATCAATTTAGATGTCCTACTCTGACACAAGTGTCCAGTTCCCTAAAGTCATCTAAATTTTAAATGAAGTTTATCTTAATCATTGTCCTAAGTGCTATTATGCAATATATTATCCAAGAGGATTGGTATAAATAAAATATCAAGCTCTCATTCATTACCCACCTATAAAATTCTTACGTACTCAAGGAAACTTACTAAAAGCATTTTATTGAGCACTCAAGTGAGAAAAGCTTCCCAATTTATCATATTTACATATAAATCATAGGTAAAACAAATACATAGGATTGAATTACTAAAGGAGCAACCCAATGGTTATATTTTCCAAGTTAAAATCTAGGCCATTATTGTACTTTATTTCCATATATTACATGATTCACACACAAACCAACACATAGGGGAGAACTATATAAGTTTGAGGCCCTCTTTAGAGTTTTGGATATGTAGGTAGCATTCATTGATAGAGGGGTATTTGAGGTAACTCAAAACTATGTGCCCACTAAACCATTTTTTCCATAATCAATTTGAGGAAGAGAAACTAGGGTTTTGCTATTTGACAAAGAGTGACAGTCCATGACCCAGATCTAAATGTACCATAGTGAAGGAAAAAAAAACCAAGAATCATCCATGTGGTCACATCCTATTTCATTAGGTATCCCATACATGAAACTTTCATCCAACCTAGATACTAGTATTGAAGCTACCTTTATACACAATATTTTTGTATTATTATAAATTATTGATGCTTTATATCTTGTAGGAACCTATCGAGTCTCAATATCTTTGAGTGCATGCCTTAAGGGGTACACTAAAAAAAGGTGGATATACCATTAGTACTTCACAATATTTTTGTCCTTATATTTCCACTTGCTATCTATAAAACCATCTCTTAAAAATATTCCCCTAAGATTTACCTCTCCTTTTTCACCCTCCTCTAGTTATTTTCCACCTTCATTAGCCCTTCTCTAGTTTAAAATACTCTTTGATGGTTTATGATGCATTGTCAAACCCTTTGACCCTATAATTTAATTGATAAAACACATTAGGGTCTAGGTCGGCCCTTGGCCAACATAGATCAAGACCTAATTTTTTTGTCAATAATGATACAAAGTCGATTGGGCTGACCCTATTAGCTAAACTTTTAGAAAGGATTAGGGTTAGATCTAGATATATATACACATTAATTTCCACCATTTACAAATAGAATAGAATGATAAGAGATATATATTATGCATCTAATTATCCACCATTCTACTTGAGGAACATAGCTTATGGTTTCATACTTTCTTTAGAGATACATATCTCGTCTTATGGAGAAGTCTTTTGGATATATTGATAGGTTTTGTAGCCTAGATTTTATTTATCCTTGTCATCCTTACATATCACAATAACCTCTTATGAAGCACCTTGGCCAAGGGAGAGATTGAGGCTCGGTGGGTTTGTATTCAAAGGTAAGTATTCCTAACTTTGTTCTTCCTTTGTAAGAGTATATAGGCATTCCTTTATAATTCTCTCCCATGTATTAGGATTCATAATACATTGATGTGAGTATATTTATTCTATGTATGTTTACTTTTAATTTTTATTACCCATACTTTATGACATAAGATTTGGTGATAACTAGATTAAATTTACTTTAATTTTGTCATTTGTACATTAGTGAATATGAAAATATAGGACCTAGTTAGGGTTATTGCATAGTTTTACTTGATTGGAGGATTTAGAACCCTCTCTAGTGATTTTAATGTGGTAATATGTCCCTTGGTTAGGTCTAAAGGATCCATCTTGGTCATGACCCTGAATATCTAAGTAGGATATATCTTCTCCAAGATAGGATTTATTTATCGATCAATTGCATTTTCATTTGCATACATTATGGTGAATCCGATGTGAATCTAACCCTTGAAGGTTTTCTTTCACACCATCATTTTAATCATTTTATTATATTTTTCTATGTTTATTTTACTATATCAAACCAGTTGATATAGTTCTACCTTTCTATGCATAGCTTTAACACACAGTCTCTTTAAAATGACTTTGTTCTATTTGTGTAGGTTTAAATCAACTACAAGTTACTATATCAAATAAGTCAACACACTATTATTATTTAGTTACATATTATCATACATGAATAGGTCAAATGTATTTAATAATTTTTTCTACCAACATACAGGTCAACGAACACTATTGAATAGGTTGACCCTGTTCATTCTTCTTCTTCAACATATAGGGTTTTGTAGAACTTTCAAAAGTAGAAACTAAATCACTAAAACATAAAAATTTGTAATCTGAACCATATTAAATACCATCAAGGTTACTTTATAATCTCTCTATCATTTCAATTCTTTCTTTAGTTCTATTTTCATAAGTTAGCAACCTTCAAAACTACAACCCTACAACTAACTAGGTCAACCTAGTCAACCTAGTTCTGTAGTCTATCTTTTATCTGAGAGACATAGTCAACTTATTTGAATCTAATCTTAAATACCTTAATTTCATATAATATCACAACCCAATTGACTCTATTCTATATTATTTATATATAGTGTTGCCTGAACTGACTCTGTACTATTCTTAATCAAGGAATTAACATCTATTTATTAGTAATTAATTCTCATTTTATTTTTAGATGTTTGTATATTTATAGTAACTCACATAGTCTAAATAGATGTTTTTTTTTAAATTAACATTTTAATTACAATATTTTAATATTTTTCACACACTACCAAATCACTTAACATTCAAAAAACATTTAAAAATTTATCTTCCCAAGGCCTACCTACTTGGATTTCATCACCAAGGGGGAAGCCAACTTGGTTTTATGGCCAAATATAAATAAATGTTTAAAGGTATATATTGGCAGAGAACCCAACACCCTTATCACTGTAAGATTGTGAATTAAGGGGGTAGGCCCTAATACAAGACCAATATCATTGATAATATAGATCCCTTTCATCTCAAACATCTTGAAATCAACTTTAGACTACTTTCTAGTTCCCTATTTCAGCCAACTTTCCTATCACACAAAAATTACACTTCATTATAATCTAATAACACTTAGGGTGACCAATTAGTTAACATTTAATTTTTAGTTGATTGTTTTCTCTTTTATCATTATGTGTTATATTTTAAAACTTGCATTGGGTAGTTTTGGTGCAAGGTTTATGATATGTGCCCAATTGGATCAATCATATTAATCTAATTGTTTGTGTGTTTGCTTTCATTATTATTTTAATTTACCTTGAAAAAATTTCTCCTATTTCAAAACACTATCATCTTAGTCTATAGAGTCTCTTATAGACTATGTTTTTCACCTTCCTATCTATAGTACATAATCAACCTAAATGATTGTGTATTCCTATTTCTCTATTTTGTCCCCTATCTAGCAATACATAGTTAACCCATATGACTGTCTACTCTTTTAGCCTATGTTTTTAGTAGTAATTTATTTACCTAGTCACGTTTGTACCTATTAGTCAACCCTATTCTTTTTTAGCTAACCTTATTTTTTATTTGTCTAACTCTAATCTGTGTTTGGTCGACTCTATCTCTATTTCTCCTTATTTCCAAAATCTTGTTTATTTCATCAAGCATCATGAAATCCCATATCAAAATCTTCTTGGACATCTTGAATCCATTTAGAAATTATATGGGGTGTTATTTTATTCTTATCTTTTCTTCCTATTTTTAGCCTTTGGGACATTATGTGATGCCCATCTATATATTACTTCATCCTTTGGGATATCTTGTGATACCCACCCACATATCATTTCAAACTCTAGGCATCTTAAGATGCCCATACCTACATCCAATTACCCATTAGGTTATCTTACGATGCCCACTCTTATTCTACAATGCCTAATAACAAATAAATTCAACTTCAAGAAATCTTTTGGGACATATAGGCTTGTCTCTCACATACTCATTCTTGATATAGATGCTAACTTAGGTCTTTTCCCTCTTACCATGATTTATATACATTATCATTCTAACACTTTTTGTAGGGTATTTACATGGGTCTCATCCTCTACAAAAATATTTTTTTCCACAAACCTTAGTCCTTTATTTTTGGTTATTTTGTTTCTCTTTTCTCATGAGTTGTATTGTAAAACTGCAAATAGGACTTGGTCTTCCTCATGATGATTTTTCATTTTTATTCTCATTGTTTCCTTTATTTCCATATAATTTTGGCACCCCTTTGGGTTTCTCTTTTGTGAGTTATAGTGTAAGACCATGAATAGGACCTAGCCTTCCTCATAAATACCATCTTTATCTCATTTACTTTTCATGTGATTTGTGCACCCTCATGGGTTTCTTTCTTATAATTTGTAGTGCAATACTATGGATAGGACTGGGACTTCTTCATAATCACCATATTTAATTCAATATTTATTTTCTAGAATGCTTCTAGCAATGGTTATGAGTTTTTTAATCTTTGTTCTCAACATTAGCTTTTACTTTATTTAGTAGATAAAATTTTCACAATAAACGATGTTATCATGTTTTCCTACACTTAACTCATTTTTATGATAAGGAATCACAATTTACTATCATTATATCCCTTTTTTTCACCATTTTTCACATTTTGTTTTTGCAATTTGAAACAATTCAAATTATTTCATGTCTCATTCCTCTTGATTTCCTTTCCTTTCATTACACATTGGATAAACCAAGGTCAAATTCAAGATAACACTTTTAATTAACTTGAATTAAATTGAATCTTATATACCATGCTCTCTAAGTTCTCTTTCTTAACAACCAAGTCCAAATTCTTCAAATGATAGTCATGTTTAACACCCATGTTTGGTTTTCCAAATCTATATGGAGGAGGAATAGAAAAAGGCATCAAAATAAAGTTAAAATTCAAATCATTTCAAACAAAATGCAATGATACAAAAGGTAACATACAAAGTCAAAAATTCAAAATCAAATCAAAATACATGATTACAAGCACATTTCCTATATCCAATCAAAGCTCAAACTCCACATTTGGCCTCATCATAGAGTCGAGGTACATTGGGGTGTGGTAGGAAAGTAGATAGGAATAGGATAATTCAATAAACTCTATGGTGATACCTACTTTCTCATACAAGTACTGTAGTAACCCCATTGGGTTTTACTATAATAGAGTAATATTTTTTTAAAATTAAGTACGTCCATTCACATAATAGATTTCACCATGAGAAATTTGAATATGGGATCAGTAACTAAACACATTAATTTAGTTTAACCTTTAAAAGGAATGTATAAATACATTTATCTATAGATCACATAATTATAATTAGTCAAATCCAGTACAATGTTGATTAACCAAAAGAAAGAATGCATTTATTCCATAAGATAAATATACAATTTTAGCCATGACTGATACAATTTTGTTGCCACTATTTCTAATGTATAAATGAATAAGTATATAATTTTTAGCAAGTACAATGCCACAATAACAATAATACAAGATACAAGCTCCATAGAGCATGAGTCTCAATTAACTCAAGTATCCACTGATAATATTAAGTGTAGTCTTTAATAAAGTACTAGTGTGGGGAAGGAGAGCATCATCTGAGTGCTTTTCCACACCAAACACGAATCATCGATCCCCTACAAAATCTCCCAACTAGAGAATGTCCCTCCTTTTATAGATGGGTAGATAGTGATGGTGTGGGAACATATAAATATAAGATAATACATACCTATATGCTATAAGATAACTAATACATGATGTGTACCATAAATAAATTTCATTCTAACATGATATCGCATAAACATGTAACCTATATCAAACTCATGAAATGACAATGTCTAACTAAACATTACTTTGGGCAAAGTTTTCAAATAGTTATTTATCTCTAGGATCAGATAGATTAATACATGCCACTTGATTAGATTACCTTCACCTTGTACTGATATCACTAACTAAACTAGTGAAGTCCATTTCACTACTTATTTAATGCCATAAATGCGAGGTTTGGTTAAGTTAAACATAACCAATAAATTCAATCATAATATTTCCTATTAGTAGATATAAAACATGTTAAGTATGCAAGTAATAAAATACATGCATTTTAGTCCTTCAAATTCTATGCAATGAATCTTAAATCATATTATTTAATACATAAATAATAAACAAAACATGCATAGTCCTCATTAGGACATACCATATGGGTAAATTCTATAATTTAGTCTACAAGTTACTAAATCTTAATAAGTAACTTGATGTTATTTCATTCATCTAATAACATTAATTTTTAACCTAAAATTCACATGCCAACAATGCATTTAACATAGCTTAATCCATTGTGCATAATTATTAAATAACAATAAGTCAATCATAAGCAACTTCAAAAGGTACTACCTAAATATCTTATTTTCTAGCTCTGACTCACATACAATAATTACCCATCTTCCATGATAAATTGTTGTGCATTTAAACAAGTTGTATGCATATATTTAGGATATAATTTTGTCAGGGTTTTATAATTCATTTAATAGCCTTAAACATATACAACATTTATATGCACACATCTCATTCATACACATATATATGTAAACATTTTATTCATACACATATATCATATATATGTATATATACATATTTCAACCTTTAGCAATGAACATTTATGTAAAAAAAATTATACTAGCATAAACTTAAGAATTCATATCTTCTATTCAAATAAAACTATCATTCATGCTTGATGAACCTACTTAGGAAATGAATCAAGGTGTTATCCATCCATCTATACTATATATAATAGTTAGTCATTAAAATCCTATTCACAAGTATGTATGTATCATAATTAGTATAACCATAGCTAAGGATATGTATGTATTCTCTAAGTTTATGACTTGATACATACAACTTTACAGTTTACTCTAGATTTTAGATTATCTTAAGATTAGCAAATTAAGTACATTATTATAACTTTCATGTGTACAGTGCTAATAAGTTAACTTAATAGAAAGATCATCTAATGAAACCATCTCATAGCTGACTGCCACTATATCACAAGTATAGTTTATACACAACCAAATAATCATAATTATTCCCTAATAAATAATTCATTCATATCAAATAATATAAACACTTTTAGATTAATCATCATTTGTTTAACCCCCAATTTGACTCAGTTGACTACATGAAATCTACTATTTCAAGTCTTATTTATTCATCAATTTTTTTATGCTGACACCTATATAATTTGGTATTAACTCATGTATTTAAGAACCTTATGTTGACCAGATTAAATGCACAATCAGTCGTTTATTTATGTTAAAATAATTTCATAATTTCAACTTTGCCAACACAGGCAAATTTATAAAGCTATAAGGAAATCCTAATAACCAAAAAATGAAACACACAATTCTAATTAATGATAAATCACAACTATAAGTCTCATGCTCAATCACTATATTGATAATATTGACTAGAAGAGAAGTAGAGATTGCTCAAGACGTAATAAGAGTCTAAATACAAGAAAAGTCATTCCTATAGAATTTAAAACATAAAGGACTTGTAGTCGATTTCCCCCATTTATATATACAATTTACACACTTTTAAGTAACTGTACATATACAAAAATTTATTGTTTTTATCCCCCTAACATACTAAGAGAAAACCAACATCAGTACTCAATCAAAATCCTAGGTTTTTAACAATACCTATTTTATCCAAAATGATTAAAACTTGAATATAAAACTAGATCCCTAATTGGGCATAAAAAACTTGCACCAAAAGAAAGCTCCATATATATTTATAACCTAAAGTCTATATGGAGTAAATTCACACACATAAGTTTCCTGGTATGAAACAATGTTTAACCATAATACAACTTACATAGGCCTATTTAATATTTCTACGTTTAGAAACATATATATAGCCCATTATTAAAAAATTTTAGTTTCAAATACAAATAAAAACACACACATTTCATTCATATTTGATGGGATTAGTGTATTCATAGTCCATTCATATTAGCTAGGGTTTTGGGGATAAGGATTGGGTGATGTGGATGGTCAAGCCATCCACAGGGCCTAACCCTTATCAAAATTAATCATAACAACTTCAATAAACCTTTTCATAAGGAGATGAATACATAATGTTTTCCATGATATAAACAACCATGAATGAAATTACGCCACCTACCTGGTAATTTACTCCAAGATTGTTCTCCTTCTTGAATGGCTTTTCCCAAGGCTTATATTTACTCACCTCCTTCTTCATTCCCATGTCGAGCCGTATTATCCCCTTCACTATCTCCATTCTACCTATTTATTCTCTTTATTTCCCCAATCCTCCAAGATTTTTAACCAAGAGTAATGACTTAAAATCTTGCATATTATGTGAACTAATAATTCTCCTTCTCTATCTCATAATTCTCCCTTGCATGAAACCCCCAAATTTTCCAAAGTAATTTTCCATAATTACCACTCAAGTCATAGCCAAAACAGCCCCAATATCTCAAGTATTCCATGGTTAACATTAACATAATCATTAAAAGATCTTATACAAGCATGCATGCCTATTGACCCCATACATTATCTTTGTAAAAGTCCCTTTTTATAATGATTTGTATGCTAGGTTAATTAACAACATGTCCATTTGAAACAATAATACTCATTACCTAGTATTTTCGCTTCTTACTAGGGTTAGTTTCATATATTAAATAAAGTAATCATTATCATAAGCCTTAGTAAGATCACTGTAATGTCTCAAAAAACATATAATAATAATGAAACAATGTAAAGTGTCTTAGTATCCATCCTATTTATTGATTAATTTACAAAGTTCCATGATAGTCCTTAGTTAATAATGTTTAATCTTAAAATGACCAACCCAAACCATTCCACTTGACATTTCAATAAAAATAGAATAATAGAATCTATCTACTTCTTTAAAAAAATGAAATCAAGAAAAATAAGTTTAAATACACTTAGCCATATGCACAATAACATAATTCATAATAGAACATGCACTCAATCTACCAAGAAATAACATCTACAAATTTAAATGTAGTAATACACCTAGATTATTGTAGTTACACAAATAAATTCACTTAATCATCAAATAGAAGGTAATATCATAACATAAGTAAACTAAAAATCATCTAAAATAAGCAAAGAATAAAACATGTTATTCTACTTTGGTGTGTGTGTGTGTTTCTATTTTTTTTCTCTATCTTCCCCTAGTACCTCCATCTAGGCCACCCTCTTCGCTAATGCTCTCTTTCCATCATATTTTGAGGGATGAACTCTCCTACATCCAATTCATGACAAGAAGGTAGTTAGTCAAGTACATAATATAAATAATAAAAAATGATATAATAACAAGTAATATAATCATTATGTATATAATTCATAATTATCCATCTCAAATAATGAATTCATGAAATCCAAGTAACATACATCTGTCCCATAACAACATAAGACTTAAAATTTAGATACAAAGTAACAAATCAAATTAACTGTAATATTAATCCATAGATAATAGTTAAATCACTTTAGTGAGAGAATCAGGATGTAATAAGTACCTAATCTTCATAGTAGATAAATGGCTCTGTAAGGGGTCCTGATGAATGGGGAACATGTTGTGGAAGGGTAGGTCTATTTTACTTTTCATACATATATCCTTCATGGGATGATTTACATACTTTATTTGTTGACATAAGATTTGTGTGGCTAGGAGAAGTTTTTCAGAGTCCTTAATGTTAAAATTCATTTTGTTTTGGCAAACCTAATTTGAGTGTCTTAACTTCGATAAAGAGTCCTCTACCTTGATGTTTCTGTCATTCTCCCCTCCACCCATTTCATTTCTCCCTTGACAAGCAAGTGTGATTATAAATCTATTTTCATTTCTTATAAACTCCCTCTTCTTCACATTTTAAAAACATGCTAACACTACTTTGTTTTAGTTTTATCTATCCATAACACAAAATAATATGCTTGAGTGACTACAAATTCTTTTCTTTACACCATTGTTTTACATCCCACCATCATTTTGCTTTCTTTTACCATTTTTTATTGTTATAGTACCCCTTTTTTATACACTTGAGTCCATTTTTGATTTCATGTACTTTTTCCATTGTTGAGTGAGGTTAGCTTGTTACTTATCACTCACCAATGTTTTTTTTCCCTTTTATGCACTTTTTCCATTTGATGATTGAGTAAGGATTATTAATACTCACTCATCAATGTTGTTTTACCATTTTTATTTGCCCATCTTTATTTAAGGATTGTTAATGATTTCAAATTGATTTTTGATTCCATCCTTTTTGACATATATCCTTGGTTTGATTTGGTGAGTTTTCCTTTGTTACTTAAGGGTTACTTGTTTGATTATTTTGGTCTTTAGTAAAATTAGCTTTTTGGTTACTCGATTTACTCTAAATTTTGACTTAGTCATTTGGTCTAACATAGAATTTTCACCCCAGCTTGCCAAATTTCCAAGTACATCTCATCCACATAGCATTAATTATCTTATCTTTCCTATGTTTATTTGTTTTTACTCTTTAGTTTTGTATCCTTATATTTTTCAAAAGCATTCTTTGTGCCCTCCATGATCAAAACTACCAGCATAGTAAAAAACCATCCAAAAATAAAGGAAAGTCAAGGTATGCATATATTATTTTTTAGTTATTTCCATTTTAATCACTTAATTTTAGTTATTTTATGCTTTAAAATACTATAAATTTTTAGCTTCAACATTATGTGTTGTTATGTTCTTTTTTCGAAGCACCATCCCCTGTTACACCTGAGAGACATGTGATGAGCTTCAAGTGGGGAATGTGTATACACATAATATTTTAATTTTTTTTATAAATTATCAATAATTTATATCTTTCATAAATTTTCTGAGTCTCAATCTCTCTGAGTGCATGCCTTAAGGGGTGCACCAAGAAAGGGGTGGGTAGACCATTGGTGTTTTATAGGATTGTTGTTCCTATACTACCACTTGATATATACAAAACCATATCCTAAAAACACTACCCTAATATTTGCCTCTTATTGAAATTAATATGACTGAGAGGGGGGTGAATCAATATTTTTAAAAAAATCTTAAAATTTCACATAAGCATTCATGAACATTCATTCAAGCATGTAGATCAAATAATGACTAAGCAACCATCCACATATGGATGAAACATAAGAACACAAGATAACACAAATTTAATGTGGGAAACCCTAAAGGGAATGTAAACCCACTAATATTTGAAAATGTAATATAGTCCTATAAGACAAACACTAACTTTAGTGAAGCACCAGCTTCACATGGAGAATCAACTCCAACTAGCTAAGCACTAACTTAGCTAGGCTTTAGCAAGCACCCACTTGTAAGGAATTACCAACTCCCTAAGTGAATAAATAAAAAATAATCTAATTAAAACCATTGATCACCTTCATATCACTTTTTTTCTCATACAAAAGATGATGATCTCTTTCTTTATCTCTTCTCTCTCTTCAAACCCTCTCAAACTGACTTTTAGGCTTTTTCGCTCGACTAGTCCTCTTCTTGACTTGATTAGGTCATATGAACTTGATTTTAATATATATAACCTATATAAAATGTTCATAAATGATATTATATACTCATATTATAGTATATAAGACCTTATTATGCTTTGTAATATATTATTCTGTTTTCTTATTCTCTACACACAAATATGCCTAAACTTACCTAGTATTTATACAAGTCTCTTGTTCATATCCTTATTAGTCATCTAAACACCCTCAACTTATTAGTTAAGACATATAATGGATATTATTATATCTCATATACATGAATCATACATTATTTTATTCCTTTTAGGCCTGACATATCTTAATTAGGCCTTATTTCACCTTTAGGTCTCATAGAGACCTAATCCTATTAGGTCTATTCAGGAAATGTTACACTTTGCCATCTTTTAATAACTTTAAAATAATTAATATTATAATAAAACATCATATCCAACTCAAATATACCCATTTTAATCTCATCTAGGCACCAAAACACTTTTTAACTCCAATCATCACTTGAAGCATGCCATTAACACTGTTCACATTTAGGCCTGTGCATACTCAAAAAGTATGTCTTGAATAATTTAAGAATAAACACACTTTTTCAAAAAAAATGAAAAAAATAACATATAATTAAGCTACATGACCTCAATGTCATCCCAAACTTCATTATATGCTTTAACTCAGGGTATACAGGCTCAAACTCTTTTCTACAAGATGCTTACTTTGAATTGCCAACTGGCCTCAAAACATAGTCATGAAAAATTGAAATCAAAAAACTAAAATATTAGTTACCATGACCTATAACACTTTAAATATATATTATGAAATATCTTGATCATTATCAAGTATAAATATCACAAGGTCTAATGTCAATTATTTGTCTTGTATACACAATCAAACCTAAACCAGTCAAGCCATTTTGGATTTACCATTTCAATCACTTTCACTAACTCTAAAACATTATTAAAATAATGTATAAGACATAAATATCTCAAAAAAAAAAACACCATATTTATTGTATGCTTTAGCTCAGGGCATAGAGCCTCAAACTCATCATTGTAACTTGCTTACGTAGAATTGCCAGTTTACCTTGAAGACTAGTCATGGTGATTTTAAACTTCAACACCTGTATAAATAATTTCAAATACTCATGATGAATGTATGTGATCCTATTTTATCATTACAATATTATTATATAAATAGATAATATAGTTAAATGACAATATTGGTCTTGTAGACCAATCTCACGAACTTGCACCTTTATTATCTCATCTGCACTAGACAAGTCAACTTATGAGCAAAATTTTCATCATATAAAATGATATCTAAAAATTATATCAAAAATTAACATTTATTATAGGTATTTAAAAACTTATATATGAAAATATATTTATTATTAATCCATGACAACACATCCCTAAACATCTTTTTACTATTGCCTAGATTTCTCATAATTTTCATCACTAAGCCTATTAGTAACTGGTCAACTTGGATGACCATTTTAGAAAACCTAAGGGATATAAAGTATATATAAAACACCATGGACACAAAATAAAAGTATTAAAACTTTTCCTCCATTAATTTATCAACTTTAAATTGGTTAACTCTAGCTGCTACAACAAAACTCTAAGAAATAAGCCTTTCCTGTAGGGTCCACTCACACACCTAACAAACCAATCACACCTGGAGATACCTAGGAGAGTTTAATACAACATAAAATAACTTAAAAATAAATTACAATAAATTATAATCACTTTATAACAACATCTTTTATATCAAGTCATTATTAGGGTTCTTTGAGGGTTTTAACCATCTTCCAATCTTAACGATCATTCATAATATTTAGCCCCTAATTAAAAATAATAATGCCTATAATTTTTATCTAAGACACCCATATAACATTAATATCTTAGGTTCTCATTCAGAGATTACACATGTAAATGAACACTTGAAAGTTCTTCTCAGGTTGAGAACCCTTCATTTTGTGTACTTGAGAGACCTCAAAACATATTTTATTGTCTTAACCTTCAAATTTTGACCTAAAACTTCATGAACATTATTAAAAAAACTTTAATCACTTTTTTAAATTTTAACCTACTCACACATTCCTTATAAATAGAACCTCACACCCCATTTGGCCATGCTCTCCCTCTTTGTTCTCTAGGCCTTAACTTGTAGGTCACATTAAACCTTGAAACTGACCTTCTAACCACTATCTAAGCTCTCAACACCTCATATAAAAACTCAATAAACCTATTTTATTATAAAAAAAATGATTTACATCCTTCATAGGTCTTGACAACACTTCATGACATCTCATTAGGTCAGGCAGGGTCTATAACTTGTCTAGTTGTAGACTTAGACTTAAGCCCCTATAGGCTCACCTTGAAACTCTCATGAGTGCTCAAACACCTCATATACCTACTAAAACACTAACATATATATTCTCACATTCCTTTAATGATCCTTATACAATATCATACCTATGCACATACCTCTTCATGCTCAGTATGCGCATGTTCATGATATGACTATGTTTGTTATGACTTGGTTTCTCATGACACCTTATACTCAAGGACTAGTGCATTCTTACCTTGACCTAAATATTGACATCAATCTCAAAATAATCATTATGATTCCTTCAAATTCTCTCTTATCACATGGCACCCTTTCACATCAATCACACAAGTTTATGTCTCATAGACAACTCACCATGCATCTTCACTAGATTCACCTTGAAATCAATGACATCAACCTTGACATCAAACGACATCAACATTAACATAAATGACAAAAATTATCAACAAACTTCCCATTTGTCATTGATGGAAAAACCTTATTCAATATGATCACTCTTATCTCCCCTAATTTGGTTAAACTCTCTTCTTGAACTTTCTCCTTCTTTGACATTAATGATGAAGGGTATTCTACAAACTACCATCTAGAACCACACATTATTTACAACATAGGTTTAATACATATAATATGAATCATTAAGGTAAAATTTTCCCCCTTACTCCATGCATACCTATAAATTAAATCTTATTACAATACCACTTCTCAACATAGATCAATCTCAGTTAACAACCTAAATACCTCCCCCTTAAACCAATCATTCATCATGATTCCACTAACTTGAAGTGTATCTCTATGAAGAATAATAGATTAACCTTTTCATATAAAACTAAAAAAACACAAGTTTAGGAAATTCTTATATCTCCATTCTCTCACAAGATTAGATATCCTTTAGCATCCTGTTAGGCTTGATTGGAAATATGGGCTTGACCTCTTTTTGATCATCAATATGAGCTAATAGTAGACAATCCTAAATTAATTTCACATTTGAAGTATGTTTTATCACATCAAATAGTCACTTGAGCTTATACATTGATCATGACTCATCTTTAATATCTTTGGTTTTCATACATTCATTTTTCTTCTCTCTTACACTCTAGAGGCTTCAAAACTCTTATTATGACTTGATGACCTTCTAACTCTATTAGGATAGAATATTGAAATGTGTCCTAAATTATGAAAACTATATAAAACAATATTAATTGTGACTCCTTCCATAATCCCATGAGTACTCATTCTTGAAGGGTCTTCTACATTCTCTTATTCTATGACTAAACTGAATGTATATAAAATAGTAACCATTGAATAAACTAGCATATCTCATAGAATTAGGCTGTTTGATATGTATTTTTCAAGTTAACCTTATTTTATTAATTAAATTTATTGTCTTGAGATTCCTCCTTTTGATATCCTTTGAAACTAATACCTAAATTAACACTTGTAGAAGTTTAACTAGTCAAGATGTTATCTAGAGTCTCAGTGCTATTTTCAAACTTCACAGAGGTCTTCAATTTGATAGATGCTTTATCCAACTCATATTTTAAGGATTCCATATTAGCTTCATACCTGATGCATTCTTACTCTTTATAGTTTAAGATTGTAGATACTATCTCCATCTTTGCTTCAATCTGATTGAAGGTCTCATCATACACCTTAGAACTATTACTTAGTCTCTCCTAAAAAAAGCCAATCTACTCCTCATAGTCCTTAACTAATGATCTTAGCTTGTGATTTTTTATCCTTTAAAACTTTAATTATTATAGTTCACTTACCAATTCTACCTCAAGATTCACCTTAGCTTCTTCTTTATCTAATTTTATATCAGCCATAAGGCCTTTCCTATTTGATCAACCCTCATTACCTGATTATATACCCATGAATAAGGTTTCATTATTTTCATGTTAAGGTTCATTACTACCATCATCACTATCAAATGCACTTGAGTCACATTATAAGAATTATATTATTTAGTATAGAATCTTTTGTTCTTGAAAGTTCCTTTCCTACCTTCATACTTCCTAAACTCCTTATTTTTATCAATCCTATAGGCCTTCTTGTCATCTTCATGATGTTCATAATGTTCTCCATTATGTTTAGATTTATCCTTGTTTGGAAATTTGGATGTAAAATGACCAATATTGCCACAATTGAAACATTTGAAGGGAAACTTACCCTTGTACTTACCTGAGTCAGACCTTAATTTATTTTCAAACATGGCTATTAGTTGGACATCATTAATATCTAAACATTCCTCATACTTGACCTTATTTTCATTTGAATTATTTTCAAATTTTAAAGATTATTATTTATTTGGAGGTAGTCCTTCATTTATTCTCATTTCATAGGTAGTCAAGATGCCATGAAGCCCATCCATATCTAGCTTGTCCAAATATTTCATATCTTATACTACAAATACCTTAGAATCAAACTTAGGAGTTAGTAATCTCAATACATTTTGAAAAAATATAGACTCTTTCACTTCTTCTCCCAATACTCTAATGATATTTACAACTTCATCAACCTTCAATAGGTAGGATGCAATGGTTTCATCTTCAGACTTTCAAATTATTTCCTGTGGATCTGTAACTTGGCCATATTTACCTTGGTGTCTCCTTCATAGATGGTCTTCAAATTTTCCCATATTTATTTGGATGATAAAAAATACATCACCTTCACAATCTATACCTTTGATAAGCCATAAATAATGGAATTCATTTTCTTGGAGTTGTTTTCATTAGTTTTCTTACCTATTGCGTCAGTTGGTGGAATAGGAGGAACACTATAACCATCCACAACTAACTACCAAATATCATGAACTTGAGACATCAAATGTATATTCATCCTAATGTTCCAAAAGGAATAATTATATCCATTTAATAATATATCCTTACTAGTAGATAAATGACCTTGGGTTTGCTTACTAGCCATCCTTACTTCTAGGATCTCCTTTAGGATTTTAAACCTGATTCAAAGGACCAGGATCTGATACCAATTATTGGAAGAAATATGACTAAGAGGGGGCGAATAAATATTTAAAAATATATATTTAAATTTCACTTAATCATTCATGAACATTCATTCAATCATGTAGATTAAACAATGAATAAGTTACCATCCACATATGCATAAAACATAAAAACACAAGATAACATAATTTTTATGTGGGAAACCCTCAAGGGGATGAAAAAAGATTGATATCTAATAATGGAATATAGTATTATAATAAAAACATTGATATATAAAAATGGATTATAGTCTTATAGTACAAACACCAATTTTATTGAAGCACCGACTTCACATGGAGCATCAACCCCAACTAGCTAAGCACCAACTTAGCTAGGCTTTAGCAAGCACCCACTTACAAGGAAGTACCAACTCCCTAAGTGACTCATCACCAACTCAAACACTTAAAACTATTGATCACCTTTAGAAAACATTGTTTCTCATACAATATATGATTATCTCCTTCTTTAGCTCTTCTCTCTCTTCAAACCCTCTTAAACTGACTTTTAGACTTCTTCGCCCAACTAATCCTCCTCTTGACTTGATTAAGTCATATAAAATTGATTTTAATACACAAAAACTCTATAAAATATTCATCACTAATCCTATATACTCATTTAATGGTAAACAAGACCTTCTAATCTAAAATATATTATTCTATTTGTTTACTCTCTACACACAAATAGGTCTAAAACTACTTAGTATTTATACAAGTCTCTTATTAATATCCTTCTTAGTAAAAAAAAAACCCTTAACCTATTAATTTGGAAATAAAATTGATCTAATTACATCTCATAAGCATGGATAAAATTTTATTTGAGTCCTTTTAGGTCTGGCCTATCTCAATTAGGAGTTATTTCACCATGAAGACCTAATCCTATTAGGTCTATTTAGGACACGTTATACTTTTTCATCCTTGGAACACTTTAAAATAATTAAAATGATAGAAAAACATCATATGAAACTAAAATATACCCATTATAATATCATCTAGGCTCCAAAACACTTTTTATCTCTAATCACCACTTGAAGCATGCCATTAACATTGTTCACAATTAGGCTTGTGCATACTCAGAAAGTATGTCTTGAATAACTTAAGCATAAACACACTTTTTATAAATAAACATGGAAAAAATTTACATATACATAATATAAATTACCTTAGGGTCATCACAAACTTCATTAGATGTTTTAACTCAGGGTATACGAGCTCAAACTCTTCTCTACAAGATGCTTACTCTAAATTGCCAACTGGCCTCAAAACAAAGCCATGAAAATTTGAACACCAACACCTGAAAGAGAACTTAAAATTAACTATGACACCTTAAATATATTTAGTGACATCTCTAGATCATTATCAACTACAAGTATCATAAGGTCTAATGTCAATTATAGGTCTTATAGACCAATCTTTTGGCTTCAGTACACAGTAAAACCTGAACCAATCAACCAACTTTGGATTTACTATTTCAATAAATTTAAATAAATATCAAACATTATTAAAATAATGGATAATACATAAATGTTTTATAAAAAATAAAATATTTATTTTATGCTTCATCTCAAGGCATAGAGCCTCAAACTCATCATTAAAACTTGCTCACCTAGATTAACCAGTTTACCTTGAAGACTAGACATGGTGATTTTGACCTTAAACACATGTATAAATACTTTCAAAGATTAATTATCAATTTTTATGATCCTATGTGATCATTATACCATTCTCAAATATATAATATAGTCAAATGATAATATTGGTCTTGTAGACCAATCTCATGAACTTGCACCTTCACCGTCTCATCTTCACTAGACAGGTCAACTTATGAGAAACATTTTCATCATATACAATGATCTCCAAAACTTATATCCAACATGAAAATGTATTACATATATTTAAAAAAAATTATTCACTTGGATTCATTCCTAATTTATGATAATACATCCTTAAACATCTTCTCATTATTGCCTGGATTTCTCATTATTTTCATCATTCAGCCTATTAGTGATTGGTCAAATTGGATGATTAGTTTAGCACACTTGAGGGATAGAACCTATATATAAACTACCATATAAAAAAATAAAAGTCTCAAATTTTTTTCTCCATCCATTTATCAACTTTGACTTGTCACCTCTAATTGCTACAACAAAACTTTAAGAAATAAGGCCTTTCCTGTAGGGTCCACTCACACACCTAAAAAACTAATCACACTTAGAGATGATTGTGTTTCTCTAAGTTTTTGCTAATTACATTTGAAAGAAATAAGAAACTAAGGTTAAAGGTTAGGGGTTTGACGTTACCCAAATTACATTGCGCACCGTATCCAAGCATTGTGGGAGCTCCTCTTTGGCTATGGAGGAAACACTTGCAATAAGAATAAGACTTAAAGAAAATGTTAGAAGATGATATGGTGGACTGCCAAGCTACGCACTCAGTCCCAGAAGTGTAAAACTTTGTAAGGGATGATAGTCCACTATTTAAAGAAAAGAGTTTTGTATAAATAGAAATGATAAAAGACTTAAAGAAATGGAAAGGTAGAATATTGTGTACCTATTCTTTGTAGTTTGTGTGTTTCAAAATTACAACAGGTTGGTCAAAGGTTTTGTCTAGTCTTTGGGCTATTTGGATAAGTTTTTTGGTTTGCACAGTCACTGACTTTAGTTTATTTGCCAAGGTTGGTGGTGAAATAATGCTAACGTCGATTGGGTTACCGATGTTGGTAGGGGAAATGGGCCTTAGATGGGTTTTGGAGTATTTTTATGGTAAATAGAAGAGTTTTTGGAAGTTAGGAGGTTTGTGCAGGGTTGTAGGAAGGTGAATAGGGTCTGAAGAAGGGTAAAGGTAAAGGGTTGGTGTGTAAAAGGAGGAGTGAATAAGAGGAAGGATTTTCAACCTTTCCACGAAGGAAGTTGGGTCTCTTTGACAGTATTTAGAAATAGTAAAATAGAAACCAATTACCAATGTATTCTAAAACTTTAAAATGGAGACCAAAGTACTTAGCTGTATGATGAAGACCCAAGGGTGTTCAAATGCTTATTCCTATTGTGGCTGATGTCGAGGTCCTTTTATAATGTTTTAATCCAATCTGGAGTGACTTGTGTAGAGTTTTTGTAGCCAGGAGAGTGATAGTCAAATTCTGATGCTTGGTCTCAGAGTGTGCACGTCGATATGCGAAGAGGGTGGGGGAGCTCAAGGTTAGATCTAGATTTATGTAATCAATGTCAGTGATTATATCAGCATCAACTATGGGTTGACTGATGTTAGTGGAGGGAGAATAGGTAAAAGGGCTATTTTTAGCTCTTTGCCCATTTCTCTATCTGCCAAGTGCCTTTGCCATTGGAAAACAGTCAAAAGATGGGTTTATTAGGCATGAGTGTTGGTTAGGGAGTTAATATGGAGTGAGAATAGGTCATAGGTAGTTAGAATTTAGGGGACTTAGTCTTAGGCTGAGTCATAGGCTAAGAATCAGTCTTAGGGTGAGGTGTTTAGGTGAGGTGTCTAGGTGAGGTGATTAATTTAAAATAAGTAATTTATTTTAAATTAATAAAGTGTGGGTTAGGAGTGTTAAAGTTAGAAGGGGACCAAGGGGGGTTGACATAATATTGGTGTCTACATTTTCCCCTTTTTGTCTTATTGTTTGCTCTAACGAACTGCAAGATAAAAATAGATGTAAGTTTCCCCAGGTATGGGATGAGGTATTCCCCCTCAAAGTGGGAGTCAAGGGAAGGTAATCTGATATTGGGTGCCAATTTGATAGGCAGTGGATGGGTAAGGTGAGGTTTGAGTGTGAATGCTACAATAGGTGAGATTGCATGTATACCACTTCACGTGATAGGCAGGTCAAATTGTCACATGCAAGGTCGAGGAGTGCTAAAATTGAAATAGCCAGTCCCCAGCTTATTAGTGGTAGTTGATTGGGTTAAATGATCAAAGCTATAGCTTCAATGGTCATCATGTTCCAAGTATCTTGGGCTAGGAAGTGCTCCTAGAAAACATGAAAATTTCATAAATATTGGGGATCAACTTGGTCGCAATCTGACAATAGGTGTGAGGGACATGTACAATTTGCTAACTAGTCATGAGGTAGCATACACAATCAAAACAACCAAGGCAAAGTTGTCTAAAAAGTGGTTGTATGAGGAGATAGTCACGCTTTCCAAGGTCATTAGTCGAGTCAAGTTGAGATATAAGTGATCTTGAGTGTTGTTTATTGTGGTTAGGGAGATGTATATGATCTCTAATGTGCCCCATGAGAAGCCTAAGGTGACTTTTAGTGTTAGGGCTATTTGTTTGGGCAAGATTTTAGGCAGTTATAAATAAGACCTATGTTTTGAGGTGGCTGATGTCGGTTAAGAAACTGATGTCAGTAACACTGAAAAGCATTTTACTGTCGACGTCGATGGGTATTGACCGATGTCAGTGGCCTAGGGCATGTTATTGCCAACATTGGCAGCCTGCCAAACCTAACAAAAGAAAATTGGCGGCCCACCAAAAGTCATTTGTGACTTTTGAAGTGTTGAAAAAGAGAGCTCTGAGTGTTTGTGTGATAGAGACTTCTAGTTGTCTGTGGCAGCAGTGCTAGGTGTTAGGTTGTGAGTGGTGAGGATTATTGGTGAGTTTGGAGTGTTGTGAGAGTTTGGGAACATTGTGGGCCACCAGTGATTGATTTGAGGAGATGAGGTAGATAGAGATGGCAGATGTCAGAGGAGGCCCTACAGAAGGACCACCACCACTAGCACCTGTTATACCACCTTGGTGGTGACGAGATGAGGTAGGGTGTGTTATTGGAATTTTTGATTGGTTTTGATGTTGATTATATTTTTGTAATTTTTTTGTGTTTTTAGCAATTGATGAGGGGGAAAGGGTATGAGAAGGGTGGGTAGGTTAGGTAGGGTGTTTTAGATAGGTGTTAACATTATTTGGGGGGTTTTGGGGGTTAAAATGGGGAAGCCCTATTTGTCAGGGCTCACCCCGTTCAGCCCTAGGGCCAAACCAGTCATCGATGCTGGAAATTTGCCGATGTCGATTGACAAGTGACTGATGTCAATCAGGTAGGTGCTGACATTGGTTAGGTAGGTGCCGGCATTGATTAGGTAGTTGCCATCATTGGCACTTTAACTAATGTTGGTTGCCTTAAAGTGTTGTTTAGGTCTTGAAAAAGTTTAAAATGATAATCCAGAGGGCCTAAGTCATGTTGATGCACTCTTAAATGTGGAAGTTTAGGATATGTGGTGAGCCTAGGGTTCAGGGTAGTTGGTCCATTAGGTAGATAAATAGGCAAATGGATGAGCTAACCTTAGAAGACACCATGTCAACTGAGTGTTGCCTACATAGCCCCTATTTTAAGGGCCTCGGGCCAATGTAGTTCTCCCAGAAAGGGAAGAAGAGTCAAAGATGTTTGTGGTTGTTTGCATAACATTTTCTAACATTGTTGTGTATGTGCTGGTTGGATGTAGGCTAGGCAGTCATTGATGCTGAGAGATCATCTCCCAACATTGTTGATGCAAATGCATCAAGACATCATAGGAGAGGAGTGGACACACATGGCCGTTGTAGGGCTCGGTAGGTTGTGGCAATATTTTCATGTAGCTAGGGATGTCAGCTTGATGGTAGCATTGATCGAGCGGTGGGATCATACCACCAACACCTTTCACTTGCCCACCAGAGAGTTGACCATGATAGTTGAGGATGTGTATCAGATTTTCTATTTGTCGATACACGAGGTAGATTTATATACATGCTCAAGAGAGGCGCATGACATACATATGGTGACACTATTTGGGGAGCACGCTGCTGAGGTGACCTACCATTCAGTGATTTTTGCATATGAACTAATTTATGCTACAAATGAGGATGAGCATTGACTTGCCATCCTGATGATGATCAGCATAATAGTTTACACCCTTCTTGATGCAGAGGGAGGGAGATTCCTAATCGTGATGACCAGGGTTTTGATAGACATGATAGTGGTGCAGACAGTTTTTGCATGGGCTCTAGTATTTTTAGCCCAGTTATATAGGGAGCTATGGGGGATTAGTTGGTGGTGGCGGTACAGCTTGTGTGTGGGCCACCTCCTGCATTATTAGGCATATAAGCACATAGTGGTTACATGACCTCTTAGCCTCCTAGTAGCGATCCAAGCTGGCTTCAAAGTTAGTTTTAGGTGATGGCGAGAGGTCATGGCACATACACATGTGGATGGAATCATCAGAGATATTGATTAATACAAGGGGGTACTAGATGCCCTAATTCTAGCTGATATCATTTGGAGGCTATACCTGTTATATCTGGTATTTAAAGATTAGGCAGAGCAGCTAGTGGGGGTCTAGAGCTTACGATGGGTGAGGGGCACGTGAGCTGGCGAGCTCAAGAGAGTTCTTGCTGAGAGAGTGCAGTGCTATTATGGGCTGTTATAGGATGTGCCACCTACTTTCCCATAGTATAGGTGGGATGATATTGAGGCACCCCTTCTACTGTCAGATGAGATAGAGTGGCCAAATTTTGAGGAGATACCTACATATCCAGGTGTGGTAGATCCAAGATGTTCAGTGGCCTACTTGGCTTGGTGGGTAGGTCACTATGTTGGGATTTAGAGGGGACCACCTCTTGATCTATAGATGATCAATAGAGAGAGGGATACTACCATCCAAGAGAGAGATGCAACATGGGCACAAGTGGTAGTGCTTCAGGGATAGGTGACAGTGTTGATAGCACAGGTGGCTGCCCTGACAGGGTAAGTTACTACATTGTAGGGGTAGTTAGCCATAGCCCAGGCACAGGTATTGGTAGGATAGGGTTTTGGAGGGCAGGGCCCTATTTAGCCACCACCATAGCAGCCAATGTAGGAGTTAGTTTAGTCACCTCCACAGTAGCCACCTCAGCCACAACCATAGAGTTCACTATAAGGCATGGCATCGAGATCGATGGGTCCACCACAGACTATACCTATATCTAGGTACAATACTGCATTGGATGAGATTGCATATTATGAGGGTGCCATCAAGTAGTATCCATAGATCTAGTAGTATTTTGAGATGCTGGCTTAGCAGCAATCTGCATCATGTGCTACTACCTCCAGTTCTCAGAGACATCGATGATCATAGAGTGGAGATGATTTGATGTCTTTGCGACCATGACCACCACCACAACCATGAGGTGTTAGTAGTTAGTTGAGTTATATATATATACCGGTCTATGTGCTGTTGACATGAGATGTAGATACATTTTTAGAGAGACATGTATATATTGTACCCTTCATTAGACAGTTAATATATATGAGATGTTTTGAGATGTTGATATGTTATGGATGTGACTGTGTGTTATTATGTTAGTGTTTTTAGCATTTTCCATATGTTTGATGGTACATGCTTGAAATGATGAATGTATGATGATGTTATAGCCTTTTCCATATTATGTGATGGTGTATGCTATAACATAGGTTATGTGATTTTTTATTCCTAACAATTTTCCATAGTAGTGATGGATGTATGCTAAAAATGAAATGAGTTTATTTATGCTTCAGCAGGTTTCCATATTGGTGATGGTATATGCTTGACATAAATTATGTTTGGTTGATAGTTTCCATGTGTATTATTTTCCATAGAAATTAGTGTGAATGGGCTATGATAATTCATATAACACAAATTGATATTTGCATTAAATAAATAATGATGTTATGTTAGTGGTTAGAAAATGTTTTAGTTGTATGTTATTGGCATGTGACGAAGGTGTGTAAGAAGTGAAAGGTGCATTGCTCTTTCATTGACAAGGATCATAATGATAGCATAGATAGGGTTTTTGTAAACAAAATCCCCATTCATGCATTACGTCATTGACCATTGGTTTTTGTTAGAGAAGTAGCCTAATCACTTGACATTAAGTGAGCTCAAAATCCCTTGAGTATTTTGGGGTAATAGGTGTGATTATGTGATATGTCAGGATAACGTAACCCCTTTTTAGTAGGGATAGCTTTGCCCCTTTTATAGGTGACCCTGAGAATGACTATAGGCAAGTCCATGACTTAATAGTTTGTAGACTAATCAATGTGGGAAGTCTACTTGGGGATGTTGTTTTGATTTGTGGTCATGTGAAGTTGATTGATGCAGGAAGATTTTGAGAGGGTGCTATTTGTATCAAAATGTGGGCATAGCCATCCTTTGAGGGAATGGTGTATAGTTTATTTTGTATGTTTTGATAGCTGTCCTTCAAGGGAGCAGTCTATTAATTACAACAATAATATAACTATCTTTCAAGGGAGTAGTCTATATTTATAGTTTATGACCTTTTGTTAAGCATCCCCATTATATATATATATATTGACTGAACTTTTTGTCATGGACTAGGCTATAGAGGTTTTAGGGGTTTCCCTTTTTATTAAGACAAAGCATTTATTGCTTTTTAAAAAAGGTTTAGCTAATTGTTGTAGGGAAAAAGGGTTTGAAAGGAATAGGAATGAAGATGATGAGGGTTGCTCAAGGGATGAGCTCAAGTTAAACATCAAGTGAATGATTACTTGGTTAACAATAGAATGGTCATAGATGCAAGGCATTAAGGGGCTCAGGTTCTTGCCATCCTTTGAGGAAAGATAGACGATAAGTCCATGATCCATACTTGTGCGTTATTATATAAGGTTTGAGTCAATTAGGAGCAAACTTGCCTCATTTGATTCTTTTCATATTGGTCACGTGTTGGTTTTCTTTAAGGATGAGATCTCCAATTTTGAAATCTCACTCTTTCAAATTTTTGTTATAGGCACATTTGATGCAATTTTGGTAGATATGAAGATGATTAAGAGAGACAAGACGATGTTCATCAAGTAACTTGAGTTGAGATAATTGATCTTGACAAAAGTAATTGTTAGAAAGTATGTCATGCAAGGAGATGTGAAGAGAAGGTATTTTTACTTCAAGAGGCAAGACGGCCTCAATTCCATACACTAAAGAGAAAGGTGTAGCACCCATAGGGGTTTGGATGCTAGTGTGGTAGGCCCACAAAGTGAAGGGAATGTGAGTATGTTAGTCCCTTCCAGTGTCATTGACCACCTTCATGAGGATTTTGGTTAATATTTTGTTACAAGCCTCTACTTATCCATTTGCTTGTGGGTAGTAAGGTGAGGAAAAGCTGAGTTTGATGCCAAAAGAGTCACAAAGTTTTTGGACGATTTTGTTTTTAAAAGATTTATCATTATCGGTGATGATCTTGTGAGGTACACCGAAACGACAGATGATGTGGTGGTTAATGAAGTCAATGATTTTGTCAGCTTTAGTGGAGATGAGGGGAATAGCTTCCACCCATTTAGTGAAATATTCAGTCGTTGTGATAATAGACTGATGTCAGAGAGATGAATGAGGGTTAATCTCACCGATTAGATCTAAACCCCATTGTGAAAAGGGCCAAAAATCCTTAGCAACTTGTAAAGCATGGCTAGGGACATGAAGTAGGTTAGCATGTTGTTGGCATTTGATACAATGCCAAACATAGTTACTACAGTCTTGGCGAAGAGTGGGCCAATAATAGCCCAGGTAGAGGATGCACTTTGCAACTACGTTACCACTGAAATGTCCTTCACAAATCCCATCATGGACCTATTTGATGGCATGAGATGTTTCAGTGGAGGTTAAGAATCAGAGAAGGAGGCTATTGAAACTTCATTTGTACACAAGCCCCCCTAGCATGGTGTATCGAGCAGTACTCTTGATAAAAGCCTATTGTCTATTACTAGAGAGATTAGGAGGAATGATAGAATAAGTCAAGTAGTCAACAAGTTGTTTATACCAAACATCCTGTGGACTAGAGTTGATATTGCCAACAAAGTTGATGTCAATTGAGATATATGAGGGCAATGCTAAATGGTGTACGTGACATAGATTCTCGAGGAAGCAAATGAAGATGGGATGTGTGAGGCGAGAGAGGCCATAATGTTGACAAACTTATTTATAGAGCGAGGAACAGTTTGTAAGAGATAATGGTCGAAAGACCCTAACAATGTGTCAACACAATGTTTATATCATTTAAAAACTTCATTTTTATAAAGATATGAACCGCTAATATGATTAACGACTAGTTGTGAGTCACCAAAGATATTGATTGTCTTGATGCCCAGGAAAATTGTAGTTTGAAGCCCTAAAATTAAGGCTTCATACTTAGCCATGTTATTGGTGCACTCGAAGTCAAGTGTGAAGGATAGAGGCATGGGCTCACCCTCGTGAGGGATAAGAATGACCACCGCACCCCCAGCGAGTTGACATTTGGATCCTTCAAAGAACATTGTCATTTGATAGAGGATGTCATTGGTGGATAGCATGGTGATAGATTCATCAAGAAATTCACAATTAGAGGGTTGGTTATCAGGTAAAGGGGCATCTTCTAGTTGATCAGTGATTGTTTGCCCCTTTATAGACTTTTGTTGAATGAATTCCAAATTGAACTCAACAAGAAGCATAAGCTAATGAGCCATACATTGGTTTTGGTATGGCTTGGAATGCATGTATTTGAGAGGGTCAGTGTGGGTGATGACGTAAGTCTTGTGGTTGAGGAGATAATGACAGAGTTTGGAAGCAACAAAGACTAATGCCAAGCAAAGTTTTTTGGTATGAGTATACTGAGTTTCGTAGTCAATGAGCATTTGGATTATATAATAAACTGCATGCTCATGATGTTGTTCATCTCGATGCGCGATCATGGCACTTAAGGAATGATATGTTGCCAAAATGTAAAGATAGAAGGGTTGGTCATATTTAGGTGGAATAAGGACTGGTGGAGAGACAAAATAGCATTTTAGAGCCTTAAAAACCTCTTGGAAATCCTTATCCCAATTAAATGAGATGTCCTTTTTGAGCAGGTGATGGAATGGTTGGCACCAGTCAGATAACTGTGAGATGAAGTGACGAATAGATTGAAGCTTCTCTTGCAGGTTGTGAAGTTGTTTTAGGTTAGTTGGTGGGGGCATCTCAAGTATGGCTTGAATCTTAGTTGGATCTACTTCAATGCCATGAAGAGAAATGATGAAACCCAAAAGCTTCTTTGAGAGAACCCCAAAGACACATTTCTTGGGGTTGAGTCGAACGTTATATTATAGTAGGCGAGTGAATATTATTTTGAGAATGGTTAGGTAGTCACGATGAAGTTTGGATTTCCCCAACAGGTCATCCACATAGTCCTCCATGATTTTGTGGAGGAGATCATGAAAGATATAAGTCATGGCATGTTGGTATGTAGCACCTACATTTTTGAGGCCAAAAGGCATGACCCTATAGCAAAATGTCCCCCATGGGGTGATGAAGGTGGTTTTATGTTGATCTTCTGGAGCAATCAAGATTTGGTTATATCTTGAAAACCCATCCATGAGTGATAGCATCTCATGACCAGCTATAAGATCAACAAGTTGGTCGATGTTTGGCAAAGGAAAATCATCCTTTGGGCAAGCTAGGTTGAGGTCATGATAGTCAGTACAAATTCAAATTCCCCTAGTTGCTTTTATGATAGGGACTATGTTTGACACCCATCGTGGATAATCAATGGGTTGGATAAATGAGATGGAGAGCAGACATTGAAGCTCCTCTTTAACAAGGAGCGCAATGCTAGGATGCATCTTGCAAAGCTTTTGCCTGACAGGCTTAGCTTCACGATTTGTAATGATGTTGTGGATGACAATGTTGGGGTCAATACCAGGCATATCACTATAGGACCAAGCAAAAGCTTTGTTATGATATGTAAGGAATGTGGTATAGTTGATTTGTTCTTGGGCATCTAAAGATTGACCAATCTTTAAAATATGAGGAATATCAGAAGATGGGAGATTAATGTCAATAGTTGATTTGTTTAACATAACCTGTGTTTCTAAAGGAAGTGATCATTGTATGGAGTCATCCACACCCATGTAGGTGAGTATGGCATCATCATCCACGCATTGGATAGTGTTGATGCTAGAAGTATCATCGTCTATCATGTCTGGATAAATGAGAGGAAGAGACTTTGATGCCCCACCTAGTTGATAGGTCAGGTGTTCTAAGTGAATGGCATTTATGGAAAAAAAACTAGGAGGGATGTAGACCACAGACTCCATAGGTGAAGGTGGGGGAATAGGTGAGTTTGGAGGAGAATGTTCTATGACCATTTTGTGATGAGGGTTTTTAGAGGTTTCTATAAGTTCTTAAAAACCCATGCCATGATGTTTCTTGGCATTTTTGATTGCCTCATTGTTTAGAGGCTCAACGGATTGGTGGGAACCTTGTTCATAACACCCAAAGCCAAAACCCTTCCACACACATCTATAAAGATAGGTGTGAGAAAATATAGGGTTGCCGAGAAAGGAGAAATTAGAAGTTTATAGTTGGGGTGATGAGAGAGGATTTTCAACAGTAGGAGCCTGATCTAGCCCTCCATAGATGAGATCAGTTTGGAGATTGGGAGGACCATATGGGATGACCATTCTGATGTGATGGTCATAGTTAGGGTGGTGATGAAGTTTTCTATATTCTTGAGGAGTTTGGAACATGTCAAGGGTAAGAAAATGATAGTCCCCAAGTGAAAGGTGCTGGAAGGTATCTGCCATAGGATCTTTCATGGTGACTTGAGGAGTAGGCATAGGTGTGACCGGTGTCTGCGAGCTTATCAAGGCTTCTGCAAGTAGAGGTGGTGTTTGAGTGGATGTTTCCAAAGGGATGAGAAAATCATTAGGCTGGTAGGTTGTGTTGCATGTTTTAAAGGGGGAAAGGTCATCAGGAATGACATGAACCTGACCCTTGTGTTCAAATTTGACACAATGATGCAATGTGAAAGGGACACAGGTCATGGCACGTATCCAAGGTCATCCCAACAACATGTTATATTGGAACTCTCCCTTGATGATATAGAAGAGTTTTGAAATTATATGTGGGCTGACATGAATATGCAAGACCACAGTGCCAACGGTAGTGGCGGTGGCATCATTGAAAGAATGAAGAATTGCGTCAGTTTTTGACATGTAGTTCTTCAGAAGGGCTAGTTGATCATATGCATGGGTAGAAATGATGTTGATGCTAACACCTCCATCAATCATAACCCACTTAACATGAGTTTGATCAATGTAAGGCATGATAAATAGGGTAGCATCTTGATCTTCCAGGTTGGAGACAGGAATCTCAGTTTCACTGAAGGTGATGGAGGTGACAGTGGGTAATGATTTGACTAAAGTAGCCAGTGGTTGGGGGTCTTTAGGTTAGACCTCCACTGCCTATAAATCTTTGATTAAGGCTTGGCGATATTGTGGAGAACTTTGTATGAGGTCATACAAAGACATCTTCACAGGTATTTGGTGAAGTTGTTTCACCATGGAATCACGAATTACCTCTGAAGAAGTTGGTTGAGATGTGCCCAAGATAGAAATCTTGGGCTTTGATGGTTGAGAAGGCTTGACAAATGGATATGTCCAAGGGATATAAACCTGCTCTTTTCCTTTATCCTTTAGATTTTGGGACTTGGTGGCCACATTAATAGTGTTGATTTCGAATAAAGGGGCAGAAGGTGGTAGAGGGACCATAATTTTACTTGGGATCCCAATTCAAGTGAAGAGGTTTGGGAGGCATGGGATGGTGTTGGTAGTTTTTAAAAAGAATCCTCAACAAAAAGGGTGTCCTTTTCCAAGTGTTGGTGAATGACAACCTTAAGAGCACAACAATTCTTAGTATCATGCCTAGGTGTGCGATGATATAGGCAGATTTGAGTGTCATCGAACCAAGATGGTTTTGATTCGAGAGGTTGGTATGGTTTAATGGGTAGGAGAGTGATGATAGAAGACTGCAACAATCTATGTAACAACAAAGCATAAGAACCCACTAATGGGTCTGTGGTCTTTGTTGCAGTAGGTGTTGACAACTTCTATTTAGGAGTTGTAGGGGTAGTTTTTTGTACCACCTTTTTAGTTGGTGATGTGGCCATATGTGTAGATGGCACTTTCTTGGTGAGAGGTGTCAAATTCTTTGGTGGAAGTATGTTTTTGATGGGTAGGAGTAATGGAGGCAATTTGTTTTTGTGAGGGGTTGGAATAGGGAGCACTCCTATTAAGGTGGAAGGATGTGGACCCAAAATAGAGGGCAATGGTGAAGGTGGGGGAGGAGTATACCGACGTGGTTTAGTAGCATTTTTTA
Organism: Torreya grandis; assembly: GCA_037957365.1. Taxonomy (NCBI): domain Eukaryota; kingdom Viridiplantae; phylum Streptophyta; class Pinopsida; order Cupressales; family Taxaceae; genus Torreya; species Torreya grandis. The sequence continues at coordinate 2,389,693 of JARHVA010002313.1, forward strand.
GTTTAGTGTGAGGACCACTATTGTGTGGGGTGAGGTTCAAATCTACCTTCACTTGTGGGTGAGTGAGATTTGATATAGGGTGAACACCGAGATATTTAATCTATTTCGGCATGGTGGACGCCTACGAGGGTTTGGGTTCAGACATGGAGGGTTGCACTTCTGAAGATTTAAAAGTGGAAGCCTGACTCTCATTAGAGACTTTGGGGTGAGTTGTCATAGAAGGATTGGTAGTATAAGGTGAAATGGAATGTGTAAGATAAGGAGCTTTAATTCACTCCCATAGCACCTCATGTTTTAGGTCCCTAGAATGGAGAAATCCTAAATTTTTTGCCAATCATGAGAAGGGTTTAGGTGACATCGTGCAAGGCTTTATAGTTAGTTGTTCAAAGGATTTGGGTGATTGTGAGAGGGGAAACATGTTAGATGCAGTGATCACGGGCCAAAGGCGAGAGAGAACCATCACCAGATCTTCCTCGATCGAAGTGGGTGAGGCGGCAAGTTCTCTCAGTGGAGAAGGGATTGGAGAATTTATCTCTTTAAGGGGATAGAGCATAGGAATGATCATGCCTTGGACGTGTGGTCTAGGAGTGGGGAAAGTATAATCCCCCATTGATGATAAGAAGGATAAGGGTGGGGCTGCCAGCATTGGTGCCATCAAAGCATCCTCCAATATGGGAGAGATCAAAGTAGACTCTCCTACATGTGAAAGGGGGTGGACAGAGGACTATCCTCCATTGGTGGAGGATAGATAAGAGAGGGAGGCTCCTCTAGAGGGTGAAGTAGAGGGATGAGGGCCCCTTCTACATGAGGGCATGGGGTATGAATGGTAACTTCTTCCAATGGTAGAAGAAGAGGGAAGGTAGGGGCAAGAGGAATAGGTAATATAAGATCCTCACGAGGTAGATGAATAGGTAGAGGAGATGTTTGATGTCATGGGGGTGATATGGGTAAAATAGGCTCTTCTACCCATGGTGGAGAAATAGGTTGACTAACCTCTTCAGATTGTGGGAGAGGTTGGTTAGGAATAAAAGGAGAAACCATGTCGACCATGCGTATGTTGCGCTCTTGAGGGTCATCGGCCATGGTCTGAAAATTGTTCTGACTTGGGGGATGGTTAGGAAATGGATGTCTAAAGACATTTATGTTTTGGTTAGCCAATGCATTAGGGTTATCCAAAACAAGGTCCCCTTTGTCTAAGATGTCTTAAACAACATTTTAAAGTGTTTTGCAATTGTCTGTGTCATGACCCTTGACATAATGATAATTACAAAAGTCATTTTCCCTATACCATGTAGGGATGGCTCATGAGGGATCAAATTGGGGTGGTGGTCATATTTGAGAGAGGTTGAAGACTCCTTGCTTCACTAGTTTATCTAATATGAAAGTGTATGATTCTCCTATTGGAGTGTATTGACACTGTACATACCATTGTTGGAATTGTCTTATGATGTTTTGTGAAGTGGAAGGATCAAATTGGTTGGTTGTGGTAGAGGATGATGACCTAAGGACCACAACATTTGCTAATCCCTTGGACTTGGAGTGGGAAGAAGAATATTTGGAAGACGAAGGGTCATTGGATTTTGTGTTGGTATTTTTACTATGTAATTTGACTCTATCCTCTTCGACTGCATGGAGTTCAAGCTTTCGGGCCATGGTGAAAGCTTCATCAAATGTGCAGAAAGTTTGAACCTGCAAAGTGGATGAGATGTGCTTGGAACATGCTCTTGAAAAGAGCTCAATGAGCTCAGGTTGAGGTAGTGAAAAGGAGAGTTGGTTGATCAAACCTCTCCAATAGGCAACAAAGTCTGCTATTGACTCATTGTCAAATTGTCTAATAGAATAAAGGTCTGTGATGGAGACCTTCTTGGTGATGTTGATTGAGAAGTGGTCAAGGAATAGCTGAGTGAGTTGAGTGAAGGTAAAGAGAGAATGACTGGTAATAGAGCTATACCAATCAAGGGCAGCACTAGAAAGTGACATGGGGAATGTACGAAGTAATAATGCATCATCGTGCGCTATGAGGTAGCAAGCGTGTCTAAACACTCGTAGATGTTGTTGTGGGTCCTCTTTACTCTGAAAGCGAGTAAATTTTAGGAGTTCCCACTAGCTGGGGTATGGTCTAATAGGAACTAAAGGGTGAATAGGTTTGTTATATATTTATTCATATGAAAGAACACTCCTTGAACCTGAAATAGATGTCTCAAGGTTGGACATCTTATCCATCAGCATCTTAATTAGATTGATAGATGGATTGGCAGGAGGGGCACCCCCTAAGTTATAGGGTACTTGGAAGGCATTGGGAGGGGCGTATGACATACTTGGTTGCATTTGTGTAGGTGCAACATACTGATAGTTTGTCATAGGGACCGATGTTGAAGCCAAAGGGGCTTATGCCATAAAGTTAGAGGGCACAACTTGACTAGATGCCGCCAAGGGTGGTTGAATAGTGGTGACACTAGTTAAAGGGTAGGTGGTCACTCTCATGTTTATAGGAGCAGAGTGGGTGGGATAGAGACAATCAAGTTCTGGAAAGGTGTCAAACTTGGTTGAATTGTTTGTGGTTGAGGGGGTATGGAAACCCTAATGGAGGTAGGGCTAGAAAGGATAGAAGGGGAGGCCAAATCTTGAACATTGGCCATGGTTGGGTTACTGGTTGAGGTAATGGCATGAGTGACCATAGGTTGGGTAGCGGAGCCTGTTGATATCATTGTCGCTTCAACCAAAGAAGTTGGCATCCCATAAATGGGGTTACCTAAAGGATCTCACGTTTGGCTTCTAGCGAGATAATGTTGGAGAGCCTTGACATTGTGATCAAGGAATCTCTCAAAGTCTTGATCTCCTTCAGGAACAATAGGAGGTTGATTGGGGGTAGGTTGGATAGGAGTACACTCGATATCTGAAGTATACTCCATTAGATGACTTGGTATGAAGGGTGAAGGTGGGAGTGGTTGTTAACTTGCATGGTCAACAAGAGATTAGGCTTGATTGCATGTCAGAACCATCCAAGGTGAAATGGGTTTAGGTTTCAAAAACTGTGTGTTTTAGTTTCAAAAAATCAGAATTTGTATTTAACAGTAAGAAAGTTGGGTTTTAAGCTTGCTATTTGGGAAGAAAATTTATTGATAGTGACCGATGTCAGTTGATTAACCGATGTCAATTATGAAATTTTGCGAATGTCGGTGAGTTAACCGATGTCGGTGAAGTTTAGATGCTGACGTCGATGGAGAAACTGATGTAGGTTTTTGTGTAATTCTAGAAACACAAAAAACTAATAGTTTTTGAAAGAAGGAGAAATTCTGAGTTATTTTTGGACTTCAAAATGATGCGACCTTACCAGCTCAAAAAATCAAATAAAAATAGCAGAATAGATGATTAGGCAAGCAACCTCTAAAATGTTAGATTCCTAGGAATAAATTTTAGAGTCGTGGTGGCTTATGCCTTAAAAGAATATGTTGGGAATTGGGCTTTTAGAATAGGTCCTAGAGAAGTCTATGGCTAGTTTCAAGTTATGTTTTGGTGCTCAAAAATATCTATGTTAGGTTCAGTACGTGGCCTAGTACTAGGGCTTGCTCCCTTCACTTCACAAACCCAGAACTGAGCTGGGCCGCTTAGCCAAAATATACCTTGTCTATAGTTTATACTCTTCCAGAGAATAGAGTGGGTCCTCCTCTTGGTAGTGAAGTCCAAGTAGGATCGCTAGGTGGGGTAAGGTATCTGCTAGGTGATGAAATCCTAGACGAGCCTTGTCTCAAGTAAGGTTAAGTGTTTGATTTTAAGTGATTGTGGTTTGGTTGTGTAACATTTGTGCACTACGATTTATTCATATTGCTTTTAATTATTAAGTGGGCTAAGTATGCATCCAAGAAAGAATGAAATGCAATAGTTTTTAACCCAAATCGAAATATGTTGTTCAAATGCAAACAATTGGAGAAGAGGTTAAGAGTATGAGTTTTTCACTACTCTATGATGTAGGTAAGAGGAAAAAGAGATGTTCTTTTTAACTTCTGCTAATGGTTTCTTTTTATAAAAAAAAGATAGATGAGGATGCAAGAAGAGAATATTTTCCTAATGCATCTATATGAAAGTTTGCTTTTTAGAAGAATGAACCCAAGGAAAACTCCAGGGTCCCACTGGGCGTGCCAAAATGTTTCTCTAAGTTTTTGCTAATTACATTTAGAAGAAAGAAGAAACTAAGGTTAAAGGTTAGGGGTTTGACATTGCCCAGATTAAGTTGCACACCGTATCCAAGTGTTGTGGGAGCTCCTCTTTGGCTATGGAGGAAACACCTGCAATAAGAATAAGACTTAAACAAAGAAAATTCTAGAAGATGATATGGTGGACTGCCAAGCTATGTGCTCGATCTCAGAAGCGTAAAGCTCCATAAGGGATGACAGTCCACTATTTAAAGAAAAGAGTTTTGTATAAATAGAAATGATAAAAGACTTAAAGAAATGGAAAGGTAGAATATTGTGTACCTATTCCCTATAGTTCATGTGCTTTAGAATGTTACAACAGGTTGGTCAAAGGTTTTGTTAGTCTTTGGGCTGTTTGGATAAGTTTTTTGGTTTGCACATTCACCAATGTTGGTTTATCTATCGAGGTCAGTGGTGAAATAATACCGATGTTGATTGGGTTACCAATGTTGGTAGGGGAAATGGGCCTTGGATGGGTTTTGGAGTATTTCTATGGTAAACATAAGAGTTTTTGGAAGTTAGGAGGTTTGTACAGGGTTGCGGGAAGGTGAATAGGGTCTGAAGAAGGGTAAAGGTAAAGGGTTGGTGTGTAAAAGGAGGTGGGAATAAGAGGAAGGCTTTTCAGCCTTTCCACGAAGGAAGTCGGATCTCTTTGATAGTATTTAGAAATAGTAAAATAGAAACCAATTACCAATGTATTCTAAAACTTTGAAATAGAGACCAGAGTACTTAGCTGTATGATGAAGACCCAAGGGTGTTCGAATGCTTATTCTTATTGTGGCTGAGTTGAGGTCCTCGTAAAATGTTTCAATCCAATCTGGAGTGACTTGTGCAGAGTTTTTGTAGCTAGGAGAGCGATAGTTGAATTTTGATGCTTGGTCTCAGAGTGTGCGCGTTGATATGCAAAGAGGCGGGGGGAGCTCAAGGTTAGAGCTAGATTTATGTAACTGACATCGGTGATTCTGTCGGCATCAGCCATGGGTTGACTGACGTTGGTAGAGGGAGAATAGGTAAAAGGGCTATTTTTAGCTCTTTGCCTATTTCTCCATCCTCCAAGTGCCTTTGCCATTGGAGAACGGTCAAAAGATGAGTTTATTAGGCACGGGTGTTGGTTA